>ML791737.1:159247-197634 GCA_009831015.1 Picea engelmannii | reverse complement strand
TTTACCGCACCGCTGCAGCCCTGAGAAGAGGTTAAAAGCAGATTGCAGAACTTATCATTACAAAGCAATGAACGAACAGAGAAAACAGATCAGTACATAGACGAACAAAGCAAAACAACAGATGCGATATGGAAAAGAATGGAACCAGCGGCGTTTGGAAGGGAACGCCAGCAGCCTTCTCCATGGGCTTGAATATATGCAATGAGTGCCTCATCTTCATCTTTAGTCCAAGCGCCTTTCGTTGTATGGATTGTTTCGCAGCAAGGAGCTCGACCCATCTTGCAGCTTGTAGCGCTTCACTACCCATGCGCTATTTCAAATTAAGACTACACTGAGAAAACGTGCCGACTGGAGCACATGAATCCGACAATTAGGTTGGGGAAAGGTAGGGGAGCGAGCTTTCGCTTTCAATGACAAGCACAGAGTTGGCTTATTCTCACCTAATTATCGGACGCAGCTTAGAGTGTCGACATCTCAACGGTGATGAAATGGAGATAAAAACTTTGAAATTCATTGTAGGAAAAGTTTCTTCTACGTAAATCAAGAGACATTAAGTTTCCTCAAATGGAGAATTGGTTCCTCTCTATTTAAGATGTACCATAAAAGTCATCCATCGTAGTTTATCTCATAATAGATGTTAAAGCAGCGCATATAGTACGCATCCTTCCCTACGAGGCCAGGGACAAAGTAAAATGTTATTATGAGCACATGCATTCATAAAATAAAAATAATTAAATATTTATAAAATAAAAAATAATGACTTTGAGATATTTCTTCAAGTGAAATAGTAGATCATAAATATCAGTTTAGATTTATTTTAATTTAGAATTTGAAAATTGTATATATTTAAAAAAAGTCAAGATAAATTTAGAGTTAAGATGGATATATCTATATATATAAAGACTATACTATTTAAATATATATAGTTGATATTTTATGGTTTACATTGAAATATTTTTTGTTATTTTTATCTTTTTTAAATGTTATTTTCAACTTTGTGTTAATCACAAAACTAATTACACATCATCTTGACAAGGAATAATGAATTTTTCATATTGATAGATAAAGTTGATACAAAATTAATTTACTTAAATTTAACATTAAAATATTTTAATTATAGTGGACATTGAAATATTTTTTTGTTATAATATTTTATAAATGCAACTTGTCAACTCCATGTCCAATTAGGAACAAATTACAAATCCACTCCTATTGAAGTATAGAAAGCACCTTTCAACATAATAAATAAAAAATATATAATAAAATTTCTTTAAAAATTCTATTATCACACTGAAAACACTTATAAATAATACAATCAAAATAATTCTAACCTTAATTATTCATTTACCTGTGAAAATAATTCTCACATTAATTATTCATTTCCTTGCGTTATTAATATTTCCTAATATAAACTGCGGATGGGGTGACACTTAGCCTAGGGGAGGCCGTGCTAAATATAAATATAGGTGACCGCCACCCCAAAGCCCATTCTTGGATGAAGGACGACCATAAATGCTTACACAGGGAGGGAGGACAGCGCCCCTGCGCAATATTAATGGTGCCCTCACCGATTAATTGTAGGGGGATGACGTTGGGTACGGGGGAGGTTGCGCAGTCTTATCATCTCCTTACTTAATTCTCCAACTCGACCACAGAATTCACCATTCTTCTTTTGTGCTCTGTCTCTTTTCTCTGCTCAGGGATCTGACTCTAGTCCTCTCGGACTTCTCTGGCCTCATTCTCAGACTTCTCCAGCCTCCAGGCTCTACCATGTCGAGAGAGAGAGAGAGGGACCCAGGCGGGGACCCTCCTATTACTGTCATGCCACAAGGCAAAGACAACTACACAATTTGGAGAGGGATTTACCTATAGCCTAGACACAACTAACCATGAAGCCACCCATGCCTCCAATTGCCTTCATGGAGGAGGAAATCATGGAGGAACCAATTTAGGTTCCACTAGAGTCCCTCCTCTACATGGTCATGGGTGTCTAAGATAGCCCCAACACCAACATTGCAGCTACAGATCCAACGAAGACCATGGAAGGCACCACTTCAATTTTCCACGAGGAACTCCCCACGACAAACTGGTCAATTGAGCCCCCACTGTTCAAACCAGTTGCAGATTGTGACCAGAGTCCACCCAGTCTCTTCTGACCAGAGCAGTTGGAGCTCATTTTTTAAATGAGGGGCTACATGATGGAACAGCTCCACTGGCATACACTCATTAGCATTCAAATGGACATGTTGTTCGATGTCTTCTCGAACGCGCTAGTCACGAAGAGGTGCCCGACCTGCGTGCATCCCTTTGCACTCAAACCCAACGAGGGCACTCCTCATAGTGGCTCTCTGGATGACAAGTTCCATTGTTCTCAAAGCCTTCCTAATGTTTAAATCTGTTCAGTCCTCTGCGCCTTGCTTACATGGAAATGGAGTTGTGTTCTTGTCTACGTGTTCTGGTTCTCTGTTTAGTTTTCTGTTTGGTTTGAATTATCATCTTTTGAATGTGTGTCCAGATAGGACTGTCAACACCACAAGATGCCACTTGCTTTGGTTTCCCACTAAATGGCGGAGCAAGTGGTGGTTGTTATTTTTGGCCAAAAGAACAAATAACTCCACATGTTTCGGTTTCCACTAGTTTGAAAGAACAAGTGACAAGCCTATAACATATATTAGTTTTGTATAATAACAACGAATTAATAAGGAAATGCACCTTTGTTATTTAAAAAAAAAAAATATTTCCTTACCCATTTCCCTTTGTTTATGGTGTTTGTCTACTATAATTACTCATCTCCTAATCTCCAAGTAATTATCGCGTTTTTCCTAATCTGTCGAATTTATTCTTTACCGATTTGCTGGTAAGGATACATGCAATCTGGAATAGTCGTGGACAATATCACAAGTGGATCTATTTATCTTATCGCTTAAGAAATATCGATAAGACACCTTAACGTGTTCAATATTTGCATATAATATTCAATTTTTCTCCATCTTCACCATTCCCGAATTATTATACTTGTTCGAGTTATTGTTTTGAAGTATAGTTTCGTGATTCTTGTTAAGATTGTAAATGTTTATTTACTCTTTAATCTTGTATGGGATTTAAATTTAAAATGAAATCAAAAATATAATATTTGAAAAATAATATAAGTAATATTATTGAGAAGAAAATAATATAATAAGATCCAAATTTTATAAAGAGATTAAATAATGAAGATATACAAATTATATACATATTGTTACGTCCCTACGGTTTGTCTAGTTGAATCTTGCGAGTGTGCATCAATAGAGGGCATGCGGCACCACGATGTTTCTCATTTGGTTACTTGGCCACACTAAGGATACTTTTTCTCGATACTTTGTTCTAGGCTATCAGCGAGTCACATTCCTACTCTAGTGCATCTCTTGTATAATTAGACAATTGTTACTAGTTTAACACTTAGTCATATTTAAGCATACATCCATGAACATGAGAAGTCAAGAGAACAACAACTGAATAAACGAAAGACATACGCAAATATAGTGTGGATGGCACAAATCGAGCCTAATACCCAACTAAGTATTTGTTATTGCAAAACAATTACATTATGATCCCTATTGAGTCATTTTACAACTTGGAAGAGTCACGTGACTTGCCTCACCTCACCAAGACACTCATACACAGATTCGTCACACCTAGACACTCTATCACAACCATCTCTGCAACATCCTATGGTGCACCTCAACCGTTCCCTCAACTGTAGACTTGTTGTCTCTTCATTTCCATAGACTTCACAAATTTCGTTCATGTTTCACACATGCTTCCAAAAGACCCATGTTTCCAGGCTTCCCCAAAATCAACCCAGAATAAGTTCGCCCAACTATGTCCACCAAATCCACCTCAAGGTAGCACAAGTCCTTCCATGTGGAGCTACTTAGCTCATTGAGAAAGGAAGCCCCTCTTCGTATAAGCCTTTTTCAGAACCGCAAAGCTCCTCTTTCTCTCCTTGTCTTCAAATCTTCCTTCCTTGGTTGTGTTCCCTTATTCTCTTATAGGGACTCCAAAGGTCACCATCATGAATTTTTGCATCCTTTGGGGGTGTTGTTCCCCTTTTTGAACCCATGTGTCCAAATGAATTGTTATGCCCCTTCACATACCAAATAACACAAAGGAATCATTTCCCCCCTTCGCGGACGTGGTCGCCTAAATGAACCCATACGCTTATTAATTTTTCGTCCCCTTGGGATCGATGCACCCCAACCTGTTGGGTATGTGTTATATTCTTTGCATGTGTGTGTGTGGGCACGTCATATATGACAACTGCATCTCATGATCCCTCGTACAAGTGTTTTGTTTGTGTCGTGTGCGTCGAGCGCTTTCCTAGGGGGGTCCCAAGGGGTGGGGCAGGTATACCCCCCCTGATTACGCGCAACGCTCCGAAATGTTTTTTGGGCGATTTTTGCTATTTTTAGCGGATTTTGCTTTTTTTAATGGTATACTAAAAATAATCTCGGTTTTAGGGATTAGGGTTTTGGTATCTACGGAATACCTAAAAACATTGTATATATTGTATAGTGAATGGTGAAATTCGATATAATGAATATAAGAAAGGTTTTCCCGGTTGAGGGTTTTCGATATAAATCTTTGTGTACTATGTGAATGAGCCATTCATTAATTTCTATTTTGCTTAAGAATATATATGCATTGCTTTACTTCACAGGTTTAAAACTTACATGTGGTATCAAAGCTCATTTTTGGCTTTAGAGGGAAGCCTTTGTTGTTGAGGGTTTGGCTCAGTCTTGATAGATCAAGTTTATCTTGGGTCTATGATAAATCTAGGTTTAGTGGGAGCTTTTGCAGTGGTGATTTGAGTGCAGAAAGAGGAATGACAAACTCTTCTAGAATCGAGATAGAGAAGTTAAACTGTAAAAACTTTGAGCTATGGAAGCTGAAGATGGAGGACCTTCTGGTAGACAAGAACAATGGATCATTCTGGATCCTAGTACACAGCCTACTGGTACACTGTCTACTAGCACACAGGCTACTAGTACACAACCTACTAGTGCACAAACTACTAGTGCACCACCTACTGGTATGTCGAAGGAAGATTGGGAGAAGTTGGATAGAAGAGCAAGGAGTATTATTCGACTCTGACTCGCAGATTCAGTGTTGTTGAATGTCTGAGGAGAATCTACAGCCAAGGAACTATGGGATAAGTTAGGGAATTTGTATCAATCAAAGTCCCTGGTAAACAATCTCTTTCTTCGAAAGAAGTTGTATCATCTTAGGATGGAAGATGGAGACTCTGTGACAAAACATCTAAATGCCTTTAATACTCTGGTAAGTCAACTTGGCTTTGTTAATATTATGATTGCAAAAGAAGATAAGTGTATTACTTCGTTATGTTCTTTGCTAGACTCTTGGGATAATCTGGTTGTAGCAATAGGTAGTACCACTCAATCTACATTGAAGTATGAGGATGTAGTTCCATCCTTGTTATCTGAAGAGATGAGGTGAAAAAGCATGGATGGTCATAGCACAGATGCTTTATTTGTAAGAGGTCGTACCCAAGACAGGAATCCTAGTAAGTCTTCGGGGTGGAGATCTAAATCTACAGGTAGATCTAAGTCTCCAAGAAAATCTTTGAGGAAATGTTGGAAGTGTGGTAAAACAAGGCATTATAAGAAAGATTGCAAGTATAAGAAGGTTGAAAAAAAAAAAGGATCTGATAGTACCTCTTTTATAGAAGTGAAAACCTCCACTGAAGAAGGAGGTGATGTTTACCTGGCATCTACAAGTACACATGAAGACTGTGATGTATGGTTGATTGGCTCAGGTGCGTCATACCATATGACTCGTCACAGGGAGTGGTTCTATGAATATGAAAAATATGATGGTGGTGATGTATTCCTAGGAGATGACTCGACAGCAAAAATCTTGGGATGTGGAAGAGTTAAGTTGCTGCTAAAAGATGGAAGGATTAGAACTCTCCTTAGGGTTCTGAACATTCCAAAACTTGCCAGGAGCCTAATATATGTAAGAAAGTTGGATGATGCAGGAGTGGATACTGTATTTGGAAAGAACACTTGCAAGATGGTACGAGTGGCAATGGTGTTGATGAAGGGAGTTCGGTGTGGAACTCTGTACAATTTTTTGGGAAGCACTTATACTAATGGGTGTAATAGTTCTGTTGTCCTTTAGTAGACAAATAAAGAAGACAATACCAATATCGTCCCTGAAAAGAAGACCATGTTGTGGCATCAAAGACAGGGGCATATTGGAGAAAAGGGCCTTCGAACACTACACGGTAAAGGCATGGTTGAAGGTATGTCTAATTGAACTCTGGATTTTGATTTCTATTAACATTGCATATATGGTAAACAAAATTGAGTAAGATTCCCATCCGGTGCTACAAGAGCAAAGGGGATCTTAGAGTTGATACACAGTAATGTGTTTGGACCTGTTCTTGTTCCATCTCTAGGTAAATCTGTGTATTATGTTTCATTCATAGATGATTTTTCAAGGAACACATGGATTTATTTTCTGAGAAATAAATCTGAGGTATTTGATCAATTTAAGGAGTTTAAGGCTCTGGTAGAAAATCAGTCAGAGAAGAAAATAAAGGTATTGAGAACAAATAACAATGGAGAATTTTGCGTAAATGAATTCGAAGAATTCTATAAGAAGTGTGGTATAGCAAGGTAGAAGACTACTCCATACACTCCTCAACATAACGGAGTTGCAGAAAGGATGAACATGACACTCATGGAAAAAGAAAGGAGCATGCTCAGCGGTTGCGGGTTAGGACAATAATTCTGGGCAGAAGCAATGGGTACAACATGTTACCTGGTCAATCGATCACCTTCATCAGCATTGGATGATAAAAATCCACACGAGGTATGGTTTGAAAAGAATCCCTCTCTTCAACATCTTAGAGTGTTTGGTTGTGATGATTATGTACATGTTCCAAAGGAAAATAGAAGTAAGCTGGATAAAAAGGATGAAAAGTGTATCTGTATTGGTTATAAAGATGGTGTGAAAGGTTATAATCTTTGGAACCCAGAAACCAAGAAAATTGTTTACAGTCGAGATGTTGTTTTCAAAGAGGTAAAAGATGTATCCAAACATGAATTCCTACCAACGCAAGATGAACGTGAGAAAATAGAGATTGAGTTGGATGATGCAAAATCTAAATCATCTGAAGAAGAGGAAGCAGAAGAAGAAGAAGAAGAAGAAGAACCTCATACCCCAGTATTGAGGAGATCAGTGAGAAATAGAAGGAAATCAGAAAGGTATAGTCCACCTGATTTTTGTTCCAATTTTGCTTTATATATTACTGATGATGATCTCAGAACTGTCAGGGAAGCAATGAATTTAGAGGATAGTAAACTCTGGAAGAAGGCCATGGTTGAATAAATGGATGCCTTGGATAAGAATGAGGCATGGGATATAGTTGACTTTCCATCTAGAAGAAAATTTTTTGGTAGAAAATGGTTGTTTAAGAAGAAGTTTAATGCAAAAGGTAAAGTGGAGAAATACAAAGCTCGGTTAGTAGCAAAAGGTTACTCCCAGGTAGAGGGAATTGACATTAGTGAGATTTTTTCTCCTATTGCTAAGTTAACTTTTATTATATTTATTTTATCTATTGTTGCTGCTTTTGATCTTGAAGTGGAACAGATGGATGTGAAGACACCATTCCTACATGGGGATATGGAAGAAGAAATCTACATGAAGTAGCCATAACGCTTTGTAGTGAAGGGAAATAAAGAGTTGGTCTGTAAGCTAAAGAAGTCACTATATGGTCTGAAGCAATCACCTAGGACGTGGTACCAAAATTTTGATATATACATCCTTGGATTGAGATTTGTAAGAAGCAGGCATGATCACTGTGTATATTCCAAGCAGGTTGGTAATCACTTCATTTATGTAGTGTTTTATGTTGATGGCATGTTGTTGGTAGGAAATAACATGGATCTTATCAAGGAGGTGAAATCACAGCTATCCTCCAAATTTGACATGAAGGATCTCGGTGCTGCTAACTTCATTCTGGGAATGAAGATTAAAAGAGATCGTGCAAATAAGAAACTCTGGTTGAATGAGAGAAAATATGTTGAGATGATATTGCAGAGGTTTAATATGCATGGAAGTAAACCGTTCAGGGTTCCTATTCCTATAGGTGTAAAGTTATCTGCAGAACAGTGTCCCAAGACACAGGAAGAAGAAGAGGACATGTCCCATGTTCTGTATGCCAGTGCAGTTGGCAGTTTGATGTATGCAATGGTCTGTACTAGATCGAACATTGCACGTGCAGTGGGAGATTTGAGTAGGTATATGTCAAAATCAGGGAAGGAGCATTGGACAACAGTAAAGAGGGTCTTCAGGTATCTTTGTGGCACTACCAGTTATGGATTGTGCTACCAAGGAAGACCAGGATTGGACATAGTGCTGGACATACATGGATTTGTTGATGCAGACTAGGCTGGAGATCTGGATCACAAAAGATCTACAAGTGGGTATGTGTTTAACCTATTTGGAGGTGCAATCAGTTGGATGAGAAAAATACAGGCTATAGTGGCACTCTCAACTACAGAAGTTGAATACATGGCAACCACTCATGCAAGCAAGGAATCAGTATGGTTACAAAGATTGTGTTTAGGTATTGGGTTGGTACAACAAGAATTTAGATTAGATTGTGACAGTCAGAGTGCAATATTCCTGGCAAAGAACCTAGCTTATCATTCGAAGACAAATCATATTGATGTTCAATATCACTTTGTGAGAGACATGGTTGAGGAAAAGAAGGTGTTGTTGGAAAAGGTTGACACTTTGAAGAATGTTGCAGATTCATTGACAAAGTCTGTGAGCACAAAAATGTTTTCCTGGTGTAGAGTAACAATGGGCATTGCTACCCTGGATTGTTGACTATATAATCCCCTTGACCCCTAGATGCAAAGAAAAAAACAAGTGAGAGAATGTTGGGTATGTGTTATATTCTTTGCATGTGTGTGTGTGGGCGCGTCAGATATGACAACTGCATCTGATGATCCCTCGTACTAGTGCTTTGTTTGTGTCATGTGTGTCAGGTGCTTTCCTAGGGGGGTCCCAGGGGGGGGCAGGTATGCCCCGCCCTGGTTACATGCAGCGTTCAGGGCAATGCCCCGAATTGTTTTTTGGGCGGTTTTTGCTATTTTTAGCAGTTTACTAAAAATAATCCAGGTTTTAGGGATTAGGGTTTTGGTATCTACGAAATACCTAAAAACATTGTATATATTGTATAGTGAATTTTGAAATTCGATATAATGAATATAAGAAAGGTTTTCCCGGTTGAGGGTTTCTGATATTAATATTTGTGTACTATGTGAATGAGCCATTGATTAATTTTTGTTTTTCTTAAGAATCTATATGCATTGCTTTACTTCGCAGGTTTAAAACTTACACAACCTTGGTGCAGTCCTCATGTTGGTGCACCCCAATCTATTGGTCGCTTCATACTTGAGCAAGACCCTTGGCGCGTTCAAATTCCCAAGGCATCCACTTTCCCAACTTGGGTGTCGAAGAAACCCCAAATTATATCTCCTTAAAGACTTGCGTGAGGGTCTTCGTGCCCATTTAGATGAATAACTTACAAATACCAATACAAAAAAAGATAGAATAATGGTATTTTATTTATGAAGTGATTCATATAAGTATGCTCGTCATTAAAAAACACATAATAAAAAGTTAAAATTACATTTTAATATAATGGAAAAATTAGAAAGAATGTAAAATAGTAAGATGAAAAAGACCTTGACTCTAAGACATCATGTGGAAAAAGAAACATAAGTTTAAAAGGGCCTAGTGGGTACGCCAAATTCCCTTTCCCATAACTTTAGAACATGAACTGACAACTTTAGCCTATGAACTCTATTTTGGGCATTCTTTTATGTAATTACAAATATTATTTTGAGATCTATACTTGGTGTACATGTTGTTTTGTTTTTCTAAATTATGATGAGATTCTTATTACATGTGTTACATCCATTCAACAAATTTTATTGTATTGTATGCCTCCTTTAAGTGTCAGAGGAATTTCCCCATGTCGATGAAGTGGGCAGAGCCTATATCATTTGTGTATAATGGATGAATCCAAGGCACACCTAAAAGGGATCATGACCATTA
Organism: Picea engelmannii; assembly: GCA_009831015.1. Taxonomy (NCBI): domain Eukaryota; kingdom Viridiplantae; phylum Streptophyta; class Pinopsida; order Pinales; family Pinaceae; genus Picea; species Picea engelmannii. Next base: position 187,497 of record ML791737.1, on the reverse strand, counting down.
AAACTATGAAAATTTTGATATAGTTTTTTCAAACATAAGAAATCCTTTTATCCCATGTAAATGGATGCTTGGAGTTAAAGATTTAAAGTATATTTACAATAATTGTGCTTAAAACCTTTGTTTGTCCTTCTACCTTGGGATGGAGGAAAGTAAATTTTGACACTTTGGTGTTGATCATGGACCAAATACTTATGAACCTATTGTCCCTAATATAAAAATGGCCATTCGGAACCTAATATGAACAAAAACATGCTTGGATAAGAGATTAACAATGACTTATATTGTGGCACTTTGTTTACACAATGTCCAAACTGCAATCTTAGAGAATTGATCAACAACCACAAAAAGAGAATTACTATCATGCTTAATTGATGGAAGACATAACATAAAATATATGAAGAATGAATTTGAATGATTTTTTTGGCTTGAGTAGAGGAGTGTATAGTTCCTACATATTCATTGAAAGTTTATAAATGACACATATAGTGCATGATTAGATACATATATTGACATCTTGTTAGAACCTTTTCTAGTAGAAGTAATTTTGCAACTCTACCCTTATCTTCACATTAAAATTCCCTACCGCCCCATTGTAGTGTGCCTCCTCATTCATCTTATCATGATTTCATAAATAAAACCATAGTTATCCTATATGGCTAAAAATGAGCACTTGAGATTGAGTTAAAAATATTTTTTTTGGTATAATATATCTTGTTAAAGAGATCCCTTCGCACAAATTCCTTCGAATGGGTAGATCAATGATTTTTCCTTGAGGATATGAAATTAATCCTCTCATACCTACTAATTGGTGAGCCTAATATTTGCTTCCCCTAACTCCTAATAAGGACATCACATGTACTGGATTTAAGGGATTTTTCATGCTAACACCCATCCACAATATGCTAGGAAATTTTAATCACTCATTAAATGCATACCTTACAACAACTTTGTTTTAACATGATTTCATTGGTTTTCATTTCCATAACTCTTCTACATTTGCGCAACAATAAATATAAATAATGATATAAATATAAATAACCTTTAAAAAAAACTATAAACAAATTCCATGGAATGGACTCCTCCTTGGATTGTTGAAGCTCATTAGTTCTAATGTAGTAGGAATATGCTTCCAAGAATTATTTTCCCAATTCTTTTCCCCACTTTCCCAAAGTGAAACAATGGAGTTAGTATCCTAGCGAAGTAGGAGCCTAGAAGGCCTCCTAGCTCCAAGAATCCTTTCATTTCATTGGCCATCTTTGCTCGTGACTTCAAGAAGAATAATTCACTTATGCACTAAGAATATTTCCACAAGAAAATATTTCTTCCATTAATTATTCAATATATCCACAACCTCCATTCCTTTTCATATTTATCAAGTTTCCATATCCCTGTCCCCAAGTCTCCTCAACCACCCTCATTATTAGCCATCAACCTCCATCATCTATATTTATGGGGGAAAGTTCAAATAAAAATAAAATATTAAATGACTTTCATAAAATAACAATAAAGCCAATTCATCATACCAACCATCAATAAAGTCAAAGAAGGTATCTATTGCTACTAGATATTTATGTATAAAATATAATTTACATAATCGTTAAACCATTCAATTAGATAGTTAATAAACTATTGTAGTAATTAATACATCAATTGATTGTACTAGTGTTTATGTGTAGAGTATGTATGCGTACCTAGAGGACAAATAGTCTATGAATGTATTAATAATAAACAATCAATGATTATAGTACATAGTTTATTTATGATCTCAACAAGGATGCGAGGACAAAATAAATTAAATATATATTTGGTAAGATTAACAAACAAAACTACAATAATTCATCAATCATTGATCATGACACTTAATATATCAAGAGGGAATCAAAATGAGTCTTTTGGAACCATGTAACAACCCTTCGTTACGTCTAGGAAAGCGAAGCATAAAAGGTAAAAAAAATAATTTTTGCATTAAGAAATTAACATCAACACATGATCAGAACAACGCCTAATCCACAACATCACAAGTAAAAGAATTACCAGCTACTCATCATGGAAATCACTAAGGATGCATTCAATGCATCAATGAATGATAGGGACACATAAACATAAATAGTGAAACATATTAGCACATCATAATTATCTTGAAACAATTTACAATAACATTGAATAAGATAATGAATATAAAATGACTACCCGCCCAACCTACCCTGCAAGGTTAGGACCTCCAAGAAACATAAGCAAAGCTCAAGCCCATGTTCCAATTGATTTAAACCATTTAAGGTCTCGAGGATGACGACTGTTCTAAGGAACAAGGAGGTGTCTACATCCCACTAACAAACAAGCCCAATCATCAACTAGATCAATCCATCATTCCTATTCATCAATTAATCATGGCACAAGGGTAACCATCATCGTTATCAATCATACATCCACATTTAAATATTCGTTGTGCACGAGAGTAAACAATTCTAGAACATTCACATGTCAAATTAAGTAATGGCGCAAGATTAATTAGCATCTACTCATGACGCAAGAGTGATCAACTTTAAAATTGAAGGTGCAAGAGAAATATTATGAAGCAATCACATGCCCATTTAAATTAAGGCATGCAAGAACATTTTATTAATAAAATCATAGTGCATCAACGTTAATGAAATGTGTGCGAGTAATGAAGCTAGAACATGGTAAATCTGTCACTAATCCAATGCACATGCAATCCAATTATTAAATTACAACATAATCAATGGCACAAGGTAAATATTCATTAATTTTTTATGATGCCAAAGTAACTACACCCATGTCCATCCACACCTAGCTATAAATATCATGGCACAAGTAATTATCAATTAAATTAAGGCGTCGATGAAATAATCAATCAATCACAATAATTATTTAATCAAGGCGCAGTGTAGTCAACATAAAATTCAACATTTTTTCCATGGTGTGCGAGAAGTATAATATCAATAAAAATCATTCTTTACAATAAATTTTCATTGCACAAGAAGTAAATAACCAAAACAATCATTCATTACATTGAATTTCATGGTGCACTAGAAATATAACCACTTGAGTAACCATGGGTAACTTTAATCGATGTGCGCAATCAATTATTAACATAATCATTTATCAACAGTAAATATTCAATGCGCAAGATTTAGATCAATACTATTCAATTATCCAAAAGGAAGGTAACATTAGATGAAGCATTAAAAACCTTTTTACATTGTGATATAGACTCTTAATTATATAATGAATAACTGAGTGAATGCATGTCAAAGATTAGGTAAAAGGGTGAATGTAATAATCAGGGTGAGGTTATACCAAGGTGAATGTAATAATCGCTGAGGGAATTCAAGTCAAGATGAGTTAAAAGGTGAATGTAATACCAAGCGAAACAACATAGAGATGTCATTAATGATCTGTTGATGCACATTTACAAAATGTTGGGTGAATGCATGTCCAAGATTGGGTAAAAGGTGAATGTAATACCAAGAAAAAACGTAGGAATACGAGTTTAAGAACCACGGGAGAATACACCAGTGCAGGAAGTGTTCAGGGTAAATCCAGAGAACCAAACATGACTAAGCTCATTGGAGGAAATTCATAAGGGTGATGTATCCAACAATTCACAGAGAAATCTTGCTAGGAGACAAATATCTGGAGGAAAATTCGTAGGGAAGGACCAGCTACCAAAACGCTGTACTGAAGGAAAATCATAGAGAGAGAGAGTCAGGATAGAAAAATGTTTTGAGATAAGGTAAAACACAAAGATTCATGCCCAATATATCGCTGGGTGGATAACACGATTTTTCTGAGGAAAATAAACTAAAATATGGCTGGTACGAGACACTCAAATTTGTTGGGGAATAACACGATTTTTCTGAGTAAACAAAATGAAAATATGGCTGGTAAGAGACACCCAAATTCACTGGGGAATAACACGATTTTGCTGAGGAAAAAAATGAAAAGATGGTTGGTACGAGACACCCACGTTCGTTGGAGAGTAAGACAAAGGGGCATAAATATGGGAAAACAAATTAACCACAACGAAGAGGAAATTCACTCGCTATCCTCCAGTTGAGGAATGAGAAGATAATGTTGCCCGGTAATTATGGAATGCAGAGACAATCGTGGGGAATCAAGCTCCAGTTTTAAACTCAACATAGAGATAAATTAGAAAGAAAATGGCAAGGATAAATTACATTAGTTGGGCAATCTATGAGTCTAAAACGCAGAGAAATTTGAGGGAAGAGGGCAGGGTGAATTTTCATTTGTTGGACAAATTATATGATTCCAAAACACAAAGAGATTATGCCAAAACAATTGTTGTGAATGAAGGAAAAACACACAGAAGACATGCCAATTAAATCGCTATGAGTGAAGGAAGAACGCAGAGAAGGAAGCAACGCTGAGATGCTTGCCAACACAAGATCTAGAAATGACCATTCGCAGGGCTGGGAAAAATTGTTTTTAGGAGAAGAGATAAAATTTATTGCGTGAAGGTGCCATAAAAACGCAGAGGTAACAAATGATTCAGAGTGTGGGTTTCTCCATGGAGGAAATGAATTATATAAGAAAATATCATTCCATTAAATTTCCGAGAAGGGGTTTGAAAGAGAGAAATGAATCAAATTATCCATGGTGAAAGCATAAGGCTGAGATATTTACTCAAAGAGAAACGAAATAATTGACGCGATCACTGTAACTACATAATTAATTTAAACCTTAATAAAAATTAAAACCTTCAATCAAATTACCCCAGCCATGCTCATACTATATAATTAAACTACATCTTAATTTGAAACTTAATGAGTTCAGTCTCAGTTTAGGATTATCGTAACCGAAGGGGAAGAATCTGAAGTTGTTATTCGATGCTTGTGCTCCCTCCTATCTCCTTCTTGCTAACTATAAAGACTTCACCGGTACCTCCCAACCAATGCTAGGGGTACTCGTATTCCCCCTAATCCCCTAGAGCCGCAAAGGGGCCACACACAAACCCAACTAGAAAACTCTAGATCCCAACTCACCTCGTAAGGTCAATCTACCACTCCATTCTCGAGTTGGGTATCCTAAATAACACAAGTAAAATTAGTCAAATAAATTCTGGCAACATAACTTTACTCATACCAATCATGATCCATTCCTCCTCTAAGACATTTCTTTTTTAGAATTTTTCTTAGTGACCACTTTCCATTTCACATTTAATTCATTTTTTTTAAAATTAATTAGGAATTTAGTCCCCCATACACTTGTCACCCGTTCCTGTAGTTGCACCAATAAATTCACCTTTTATTTAAATTAAATGTCAATTTCCCTCACCCATCCTAAAAGCTCTCCTAAAATCAATTCTAGTTGTCCCTTTATTCCCCCTATATCATTTTTAATGACTGACGCCTTTCTAAAACTTATTTGTGTTTAATTTAGGAAAGTCCTTTAGTTAGACTAGACTAGATTCCTTTCTATGCTTCCACATTCCTTTTTATATTTATTTCCTTTCTTAACTTTGTTCCAATTTGGTATTCTTTTGCACATATTTATATAATTAAATCTTTAGATATAATTTTTACTCTTTCAATTTCTAACTTGTTTTTCTTCACCCGCCACCATTTATTAAATTTATAATTTAATTTCTTTTGTCTTCTTACCCACATTAATCTTAGGCTCAAATTTTTTAAAGTAGCCTTAGAATTGTTTTAGGGGATTTTATAATTAATAAAAATTACTCATTTAATCATTATTATAAGTCCGACAATGTCAAAAACAATTTTTTTTCTAGGTGCCTAGGTTCATTGACTCACCTTTATTTAAATCATGACGTGCCCTTCAAGACGCACTCTGTGGTCCAATGGTGACAGTCCCCTTTATTCAAGTTTTATTTATGTGACATGGCCTTGAAGACACACTATGTGCTCGAAGGGTGCCACTCACGTTTGAATTATTTTGGTAGTTTTCCAACCCTTGGGGTCAATACTCCATCATGCGACCTTGTGAGAGACTAAGGGCCTCTAAGGAGTAAGGACCCTGCCTTATTGCACGCCCCTTAGAATCTTCGTGAGCGATTGTCTTAGTCTTTCCTCACGAAATCATGTATCTATCAAACGAGGTAATCGTTAACCTACAATTTGAGCCACGGCGAGAGTGCTAGTATGTTGTGGCAGGGCTGCTGCCACACTTCTCCCTCAATATGTGGTTGATGTGCATGGCCCCTTTACTCCTTATGTGAGTCTGACTAGCAATAAATTGTCAGCCTGCATCCATCAACAAAACACTATCAATGATTAATAACAACATCATAATATATATGATCATATACAGTCCACTCCTTGACTCGATCCAGAGTCCAAGGAGGTCCATTGATTCCATCAACATCCTCAATCTGTCAAGTTACCTACACACTCAAGATAAACTTGTCAATGGAACCTGCCTATACATAGATATCAAATAACATAACATCATAATCCAACAACAACATCATCAGAATCCATAAGAGAAATAGACAACCATATACTAAATTGGATCTCTTGCATGCAAGTGTCCTAAAAGAATAAGTCAAATCATGTGTGCGCAAGAGCGAGATGTTACATACACCCCCTCTTGGTTTAAACTTCATCCTGAAGTTTCATAGTATATATTTGCATTAAATAAAGTATCTGACAATATATAAATGTCTAACTATCAAACAAAAATGGAAACTGTTGGCGCATATCATATGAGTTCTCCCATGTAGCTGAGTGTGGACAATAATTGTCCCACTGGACCTTGACCTGATCGACTGTTCGATGTCGTAGTTGTCGAATGCGATGGTCTAGAATGTGGATTGGCTCCGTTGTGAGCACACCCTAGTCCGACACCTGCAAAGAACTCATGTTAATCACATGTGTAGGATCACTAACATAATGTCTCAAAACTGATACATGAAAAACATCATGCATATGCCTCAAAGAATCATGCAAGGCTAGTCGATAGGCCATGAGCCCTTTCTTTTCCACAACCTCAAAAGGTCCAAAAACCTAGGAGAGAGTTTAGAACCCTTTTGAAACTTGGTCGAACTCTTGTGCGGTTTCAATGACAAGAAGACTCGATCACCCACTTCATAAATACGGTCAACGCGATGCGCATCGACATAACCCTTCTGTCAATCATGCGCTTCCTTAATCCTGTGTCTTATCATTTGCATTTGTTCTTTCATTTCTTGGATCGCTTCGGGTCCTACCAGGACCCTATCCTCCAATCGATCCTAGATCAAAGGCGTCTAACATAGTCACCCGTAAAGAAACTCAAATGGTGCCATCTTAATGGTGCTTTGATAGTTTTTGTTGTATGCAAACTCTATGAGTGGAAAGAAATCCTCCCAACGCTTATGTTGTTCCATCACGTACATACGCAACATATCTTCCAAGATTTGGTTTGTTCTTCCTGTCTACCCAACTGTATCTGAGTGATATCTGGTACTAAAGTTAAGTTGGGTTCCCAAGGCCTCTTGGAAACTAGTCCAAAATCATCTTGTAAACACCGATCCTCGATCGAATATGATCATCTTAGGCATGCCAAGAAATATCAAAATATTGCTAATGAAAACTCTTGTTGTGTCTGGCGCCTGATACGTCGTATGCACAGGGACAAAATTTTCACTCCTCATCAGAGTTTCAACTACCATGAAAATTGAGTCATGCATCCTTGCTATTAGCGACAATCCCACCATAAAGTCCATTGAAATGACCTCCCATTTTGATTTTGGAATAACGTGTGAATGTAGTAATCCTATTGGATGCCTATGTTCAGCCTTCACTTGATGAAATTCTAGACATCTCGCCATGTAGTTGACGATTTATGCCTTCATTCCTTCCCAGAAGAATAAGGGTTTAAGGTCTTCCCTCATCTTCGTGACTCTTGGATGAGCCATGTACACCACCCTATGAACTTCGTTTAATATCAAACTTGTCAACTCATCGTTAGGCAGTACATAAATCTGGTTATTATATCTAATTAATTTGTCATTGTCCATAGTAAATCCCACAAATTTTGATACGAACATGGTGTCTTGTCTGATATTTTGCTTAACCTCTTTATACCAGTCATCGTTTCATTTTATAGTTAGAATATTTCCATAAATATTCATCTAGAGAGATATCACCGAAAATATGCATGGTCTCCGACTCAACACATCTGCCACTCTGCTCATTATTCATTTTATGTAGGTAATCTCAAAATCATACTCGCTAAGCAGTTCTGACCAACGCCTTTGTCGCGTGTTCAAGTCAGTTTGTGTAAAAATATGGTTCAAACCATAGTGGTCTATTTTCAGTTCACATTTTCATCCAATTAGGTAGTGCCTCCACACTCTCAGGGCATACACAATGTCCAACAAATCCAAATCATGTGCTGTGTAGTTCTCCTCATGATTTCTTAACTTCCTTGAAATGTAAGCAATCACTCGACCATCTTACATCAAGACTCTACCTAGGCCTTCCTTGGATGTGTCTGTGCATACCAAGAAGTCCTCATCCATGTCAGGGACTTTTAGTATTGACATTATCGTCAAAAAATCCTCGAGGCTTCGAAATTATTCCACGCATTTCTTGGTCCATACAAACTTCTTGTTTTTCTTCTACAATTCTATAATCAGATTTTCTATATTCGAAAAAATTTCGACGAATCGTCAATAATATCCACCTAAACCCATGAAGCTATGTACTTCTGGTACGTTCATCAGCAGATTCCATTCCATAATATCCTCTACCTTCATTGGATCCACAACAATACCTTCGTTGGAGATAACATACCCTAAATAATGAATCATCAATTGATAAAAAGAGCATTTTGACAATTTCCCATACAATTTGTTCTCTCATATATACTATAGTACAAAGCAAAAATGTTCATGATGTTCTTCCATCATCCGAGAATAGATCAAAATATCGTCAATGAATACTTGAACAAACTTATCCAAGTATTCGTGGAACACCACATTCATCAAGCTCATGAATACCCCTGAGGCATTTTTCAGTCCAAAAGGTAAAATGGTAAACTTGTAATGTCCAAACCTTGTCTTGAATAAAGTCTTAGGAATGTCTTCCTCCTTGATCTATAATTGGTGATATCCTGATCTCAAGTGGATCTTCAAAAACACCATCGTGCCCTTCATTTGATTAAACAAATCATCTATTCTTGGTAACATATATTTTTTCTTGATCATTTCCTTGTTCAATTGATGGTAGTCAATGCAGAGTCTCCACAACCCATCCTTCTTCCTATTGGGTATGTGCTATATTCTTTGCATGTGTGTGTGTGGGCGCGTCAGATTCGACAACTGCGTCCGATGATCCCTCTAGTAGTTCTATTTAGGTCGTGTGCATCGGGTACTTCCTAGGGGGTCCTATGGGGGCCAGGTGTTGTAGGAAAATCTCCCTGCGGACAGGTAGATTTCCTCTAAGAGCTTGACCCTAACTCTAGAAAGAAAAATGCTTAACGTGGACACTGACTTTCTTTCAAATCTATCCAAACTAACACATGAGAAGGAAGGAGAACAAAAGTACCTTTTTATCGACGTTTGTCCCTGCGCGCTCCGAGTTGCGCTCCGATCCTTTGCTCCTCGCTAAGTTCTGTTGACAAATAAGATATGACCACTTCCTACTCTATTGACATTAGCTTGAAAACAGATCTATCTATCAATGATAAGTTCATGTAACATGAGACACAAACTAGAAAGAAACAGGCCAAGCATGTCATATTAATGAGAATAACGACAAGAGTACCTACAATCATAGATGCAAATATGATAGCTTCGTCAAGTCCTCTTCGTCTAACCCTTGCTCGAAAGATCCACAACCTGGGTAACAACAACTTCATTGATCACTCTCCTTTGGCTGACTGTGTGTTTCCTATGAGATCATAGGTTTCATGCTAGCAATTCTTCCTCTTTTTCACAATCATAGAGCTTACTTATATAGGTTAAGAGGAGATTAACCTCTTGAGTTATCTTTAGAACAAGTTGAGGTACCTCTTCCTTAGATCAGGGATCTTCTGATGGAACCAAGAATTTGAATGAAACTGCCTTCTAATCTTGAAAGATCCTCCCCTTATTCTCCTCAATGGGCCAACTACTGCCTCAGATTAGGCAACGCTCCTCCAAAAGGGGCATCCGAGCGTTGTAGCGCTCCCTGAGAAGCTTGAGGGTAGCGAAAGCACTCCAAAAGTGGATAACGCTCCTTGAGAAGGGCAGGAGAGCATTATAATTCTCCTTGAAGCCTTGTAGGGGGGCACAAGCGCTCCTAAGGCTGATATAGGGGAGCGCTCACCCTTAGAACCATTGTTTCAGAGCTCTTCTCAGGTGTCAAGAGTTCTTTTACTTCAGATAATCAATTCCTCTTCTCCAAATCATGTACATGAGATGTTTTAAGTGCCTCCTTAGTGTCATCAGCATGGTAGTATGTTTAAACAACGTTTGCGACACTTGTGAACAACTTGTGACACTTGCGAAAGTTGTAAGGGAGATGCGAGACTTACGACAATTGAGAGGAATATGTGACACTTACGACAATTGAGTAATTTTGACATGTAACAGAATGCCCCCCAAAGTATGAAGTTAGAAGATGCAAACTGATGACTGAAATACTTTGTAGAAATTCAAGCAAGGGTATAGACTTGGAGAACCTGACGGAAGCTGCACACAAGCATCCAACAAATATCATGACATATTTCAAAACCGAAGGTAGGCATACCTATGCTTGGGTGATCAAGACTTGCGAGATATGGCCGCCATAAAATACACTGCGGATCCATAATTGTATTGATAAAAAGGTATAGCCACCGAATATACAATGTGGATATATACTCTGATGACTCAGACTGATCGTAGCCACGAAGAATACACAGTGGATCTACGAGATGACAAGACATAGCCATGACCAATACAAAGTGGATCTATGTAACAGTGTATGTGTTATGTGTCCAATGGAAACTCCATCGCAACCTGAGCAAAGCATATATCAAGGTGATTACCCAACCTAGGGTCTTCTTATTGATTCCAACATGGTACGATTCTAACCATGTGAATAGATGTCTTGACGTCGAACATGGCAGAAACCACTTGATTACCGGTCAATGGTGTGAACCGTTAACAAGTACGAGGGAAATCACCATTAATGTCAATGATTCCTAAGGTACCCTAGTACATTCCACCAAATGTGGATAGATGAGATGAGGTCGAACATCCGCGGAATCATCCGATCAGAGGTCAATGATGTAAACCCACTTTCGAATGTGAGGAGGTCTTCCATTGAGGCATGCAGGTCCCAAAGTACTAACTGGTTTCTAAGTCTGATTCTGGGTAATGTGTTGAAGTCGACAGGAATAGACTCGTCGAGGGAGGGCCTTGATGTATTCCCCATCAACGACACGAAACGAACATGGAGATGTAATGGATAGATCAAATGGACATGGACTGACATAGGTTTTGAGGCAAGATATTTGGGATGGTTGACTCTCGAGGTGGATACCTCCCTTGAACACTGAGGCACAACTGTGAAAACGTGACATGGACCAAAACTATGCAGTGGATGTTGTGACTTGCGTCAGGTGATCCAAAGGAGTGAAAGGAACTCGAAGGATTGTTTCAGTGCAGAGGTTCAGCAGATTATGATATGTGCAAATGACAAAATGTCGTGTTCAAGGGCGACTCTAAGAAGTGTTGGAAGATGTTCTCAAGAGACTGCTTGGCTTACTCCTTTCAATTTTTCCCCCATCCAGATAGATGAGTACCTCTTTTTGATTTAATGAGCTCGAGGAGGATAACACATCCTCGATATAACTCACCTTCGGTAAGTTCCTTTTCCTTTGTTTAACGAACTGAAAGAAGTAAGGGTTCGGTCCCATATGGGCCTGTCGATGTGTGCTTTAACGAGTCCAAAGACAGAAAACACAAAGGTTTTTCGGTATTATAGAGTTTGGAAAAACACTTAAAAGATAACTCTCTCAGTTCCTTTTTCGTACAGTAGTCTAATGAGACTGAAAAAGGGGAAAACTATCGCTCAAAAGATGCCCTTTCTAACCTTTTAACGAGTGTGAAACAAAGCAAGGTCACTCGACAATCTTTTCTTATTTAGAGAGTCTGAAAAGGGTTTAAAGTAGACTCCAGGGAGTTCCTTTTTCGTGTGTTCATGTATCCGTACGGGTCCGAAAAAGAGGTAAAATTTTACCCGGTTACGTTCTCATATTATCGAGATCGAGAACGAACTAAGACTATGCTCATAAATGCGACAAGGTAAATAATCCATCAGGACTGCCAGAAAACCTGCGATGCCAAAACTACAAACCAGGGTTTAGTGAAGCCAATATATTATTTGAGAAACCCACAAATGACCATACCTTATGAAAAATGAAAGTTTATAAATAACAATACAATGAAAATTTTATTTACCATTTCATTTTGCACAGGATTTTGGAGTAGTGGAGAATCTCATTTTGCGGTGGATCTTGTTTTGTTCGCTTCCGGAGCTACGGTTCACCGTTTCGCTTGCCGTTTGGACTAGGTAGGTGTCCATCTCATCTTCTTTCAAACAAATGGTTTCACATTCATTTTTATAGCATCATTTAATTAAAATATGAAGCCCTAAGTTGCCCCAAATAGAACCAAATTGGCCTCTTTGAAAATCAATAAAAAAGTGGGATTCTTTTTCCAAAAACGTTCTAGAAAATGATGTCTAAGATGTCAATGCCCCAAGAGTCAATTAGACAGGTCACTTTTTAGCAAGGAATCCATGAGAAATCCCCCACGCATGCCCATGCAGCCACAAAGTCGTTTTGATTTTTTAAATGTTTTCATTGTTATTTGATGAAAGTTAAATGGATAGGGAAGGACATGGTAATTGTAAAAGAGGGTATGATCACTTTTAAATGATGTGGGCATCTTATTTCATATTTTAAATCACTTTTGAAAATTGTCGAAATTGCCAAAACGTGGAAATAATGGATTTCTTGATTTTTTGTTTTGTAGATAACTTCGGCGACCATGATCGAGTGGAAAGAAAGGGAACATGAGATGGATGACTTAGCTACCTTGCGGAGTCCTCATACACGAGCCACCTTACAAGATTGTGGTTTTCTCAAATTCTTCAGGTTGCAGAAAATGAAGAGAGAGATTTTATTGCTCAAGCATATGATTGGCCTCTGGGATGTTGCAGAGCAAGGATTCTGAATTGGCACACAGCTTTTAACCATTGAGTTAGAAGACGTGTACTTTTTGACCGGCCTCTCGAAAAGAGGGGTCCCCATATCGTTCTCCAGGCAGAGGGCGCTACCTGAACAGGTGGACATGTATTTGGCACGCCACTGTATCCCAGGAGCAAGGTTGGTAGCGGGTAGAATCCCTATCAAGGATATTCGAGAACTGCCCCTCCGGTCTATACTGTTTTCTATCACGAGCGTGACAGGCAGTACTAGCACTCATCTGGCATCAAGATCGCAAGTGGCTTACGGTTTTCAGTGTTTGGAACCAACACTGTTCAACTGGAGTGCAGGGTTCCTTCGAAATGTGAAGGAACAGATTTCACGGTGCAGGGCTGGATAGAAGCAGTTTGGTTATGGCTCATTTTTGGTCTCATTTTTTCTAGAGCGCATCCCTCAGATGCATCCCTAGATAGCAATGGAGGTGCGTCCAGTGGATGAATCGAGGATGGAGAGGTGGACTAGTCTGTCTCCAAGGCTAGTATCGGAGTCAGAATTCCATTTCACTGGTGATTTCTTTGCCTGGCTGAGACGACAGTATCTCTAGATAGAGGAATTCCATTATGCTGAGGTAGATTTCCGCAGAAGCATGGATTTGATTTTGCCCGTGGGGGAAGACTGGGATGTATCAGGTGAGACTGAGCTATACCTTGTCTAGTTTTTTTTTTTTTTAAGTTTTTGATGTATATATATATTTTTTTTGGGTATATAGAAGAGTTTTTAACAGATGTGTTGTTTTTAACATGCAGACAAGGGAGCAATGCGCCCGACTGATATACCGATACCAGGATGTCGCGGGGGTGTCCCGGTTGCAACAGATCCGACAGTACCAGTGATAGGTCTCCGGGAGGTTGAGAGAAACCTCCAAGGCCTTACGATTGGCATTCCTCCTTTACGGAGGGGAGAAGTTCCTTTACATATGCAGAGGCACACTGTGGGAGTACCGGAGAATATCAATTCTCTATTGAGGCGCGTAGTGTGCGTGGTGATGTGTTACTCACAGCACAATGTAGTGCGGGGAGATTAGAGTCTCTCCGGTGATCATATTTTTGTATGCCTTGTCAAGCAACGTTGTATGGGTGAAACGAACCAATATTTTGCTCTTCTACATACTTTTTGATGTAATCCAAACATTTCAGTCACGCCATATATATATATATATATATATATATATACAGTTTCAAGTTTTTACAGTGCCAATGATTTGTACATGATGATGTATGTGATGTGTTTTAATTTACATGTAATGTACATTTTTTCTTTCCTTAACTCTTATATGTGGGCAAGATACCGATCCATGATATAATTAGCTAACGAATCTGAAACACTATTAAGTTCTCTTGGAATGTGTCTATATTCAATGTAATCGAACATTCGTTCAAGACGACAAACTTGTAAGTGTAGATGTAGCAGGATAGGACTACGGATAGTGTAGATACAGTTGAGTTGATAAACCACGAGTTGGGAATCTAAGTACACAATGATACGAGAGATACCTAGGGAGGAGGCTTGGGTCAACAGTCTGATGACAGCGTGATAGTCTGCCATATTGTTGGTTGCTGGTCCTAAGCAGATGCCTCCTGAACTCACCACCTCGTCAAATTAGTAAATAACCCATGATGCCTAAGCAATGTTCCGGGTATGTTGGCTAGCGCCATCCGAGAACCCAAAAAAGATAGGAAAGGAAGACGTCATCTGCACATGAAAACACAAGCACAGTCATGAGTGGAAATGATAAAGACTCGAGCACGCGAAAGAAAGAGACACATCAAACTAAAATACAATAATGTACAAAGTACAGATGCTAGGTGATCTAGGCATAGAAATTTTTAAGGTAAATCCCGTTTCAGGGCTCTCCCAGGGAAATTCCATCATGATCAACTAATTCGTAGGCACCTCTATGTAGGACATGCTTCATGATGTAAGGACCGTGCCACATAGGTTCTAACTTTCCTGTCCCCAATTTATTGTGAGCTTGGTCATAAACGAGGACTAAGTCTCCTTCTGCAAAAGTCCGAGGGTGGACGGATTTGTCATATTGACTCTTAATTCGTTTCTGATGTGCCTCATTGGCGAGAACAACATCACGACGTGTTTCGTCCAGTTTGGATAGATACAAGAATCGTTCTTCTTCAGCAGAAGTGTGGGGCAAAAGTTCCATTTTCAGTTTGAGTGATGGAATCTCACACTCGATTGGTAGGACAGCTTCAATGCCATTGACCAACTGGAAAGGGGTGAATCTAGTTGAAGTTTTCGCAGAGGTGTGATAAGCCCAGAGAGTAGAGAAAAGTTGTAAATTCCACGATGTCTTGTTTTCCCCTACCATGCATTGGATCATGGCTTTTAGGACTTTGTTGATAGCCTCAACTTGTCCGTTCGCTTGTGGGTAGTAAGGGGATGAGTTTTCATGGCGAAAACCCAATTTGACATGTAACTCGCTCATCATCTGGTTTTTGAAGTGTGCACCATGATCAGTGACAATGGAACGTGGGACCCCAAAATGAGTTATGATATGGTTGAAACGGAGCAGAGCTGCAGTACGGCCATTGTATAGGAAGGTAGGCATAGCCTCAGCCCATTTGGTGAAGTAGTCAACAACGACGATGATGTAACCATGCCCCCCGGTTGAGGTAGGCTTACACTGCATGAAATCGATGCCCCATTTGGAAAAGGGGCCAATGGCGATGATGGGGTGTAGTGCAGTAGGGTTCGTGCGTGCCTTCTTGTTAAAGATTTGGCAGGGTGGGCATTTTTTGACAGTCTCGATGTAGTCTTTGAAAATCGAGGGCCAAAAGTAGACGACACGTAGGATTTTTTGGGCTGTGGCCATCCCTGAAAGGTGACCGCCACAGGCGCCAAGGTGACAATCATTCAAAACACGTTCAGCCTCTTCATGAATCAGACATCGCCGAAGGATGGTGTCAATACCACGATGATACAAGGTGTCGCCAATGATGAGATAATGGCGAGAGTGGTGATGAATGCATCGACTCTCTTCACGAGAGATGTCGAGCTGAAAAGGTTAAGTTTTAAGGTAGAGGAGAATGTCTCCGTACCAAGGATCAGAGGTGTTGATGAGGAAGAGAGATTCATCGGGTAGAGAATCTCTAGTTTCGATGTTTTCATCGGCACGAGGGAGAGCACAGATGAGCTCGAAAAACACCAATGATTTTTTGTCTTTGGCCTTCATAAACTTGAGATCAAATTCTTGGAGAATAATGATCCATTTTGAATATTTTCCCCCAAGTACTTGACGTGTCAAGACGTGGTACATAGGGTTGGAGTCTGCGATTACCGTGGTGGTGCGTAATAAGATGTAGTGGTAGAACCTCTGGACAACGATGACGGCTGTCGGAGCCAATTTCTCGACTTGCGAATATCTGAGTTCGGGTCCAGATAAACTCTTGCTCAGATAATAAATCACAAGTTCCTCGTCGTTGGGGTCTTCTTGAACTTACACCATTGCAATGGTGGAAGTAGAAGCAACCAAGTAAAGGATATAATCCTTTGTATATTCGGGGGGATGTAACAAAGGTGCGTGGGTTAAAGCGTGCTTGAGGGCATCGAATGACCATTGGGCAGTGTCATCCCAGATGAAAGGGATGTTCTTTTGCAGTAACCACATAAATCCTTTAGTGATCTTAGCATAGTTGTATATGAAACGGCGAATAAAGTTTGCTTTGCCTTGCAAACTTTGGAGTTGGGTTAAATTGGTAGGTGGGGGTAAGGCTAGGATGGCCTTAATCTTTAAGGGATCCACCCTGATCCTGTCTTTGGAGACAATGAAACCGAGGAGTTGATCGGATTCGACAGGAAAAATGCATTTGTGTGGGTTCAGATGAATATGGTAGAACCTACATCGAAGAAAAATTGCCCATAAGTGGTCGATGTGATCGAATCGATTTGGCGAATGGGCAGGTAAATCGTCGAGGTATGGTTCCGCTATATGTTTGATGTCGTGGAAAGCGTACGACATGGCTCGCTGGAAAGTGGCACCAGCATTTTTGAGGCCAAAAGGTAGATTTCGGTAGGTGAAAGTACCCCAAGGGCAGATGAAGGTTGTCTTATGTTGATCAGCAGGTAAGATTTCAATCTGGTTATATCCAGAAAAGCCATCCATGAAAGAGAAAATTACGCTCCCTGCGCAATTATCGATGATTTGGTCGATGAATGGCGTAGGGTAGTTGTCCTTGGGACACGATTTCTTGAGATCTCGGTAGTCAACGCAAACACGGATGGTCCCTTGTTTCTTGGAAACCGGAACAAGGTTGGAGAACCATTCTGTCAAAGGGATGGGATAAATACAACCATATTTTAGAAGTTTTTCAACTTCTGCCTTTATAGCTGCGATTTTCTTGGGATCAACTGGGCGAAGCTTTTGTCGAATGGGTTTCGCGTCAAGGTAAGTTTTGATTTCGTGCATGACGATTGAAGGATCGATCCAGGGAATTTCCTTGTAGCTCCATGCGAAGACATCGCGGAATTATTTAAACAGAGCTGTTTAAGAGACCACATCGTCGGGTGTGCAATTAGCACCAAGTTTAATGTTTTCCACGACACCTTCTTTGATCGAAATGTCAATCATGATTGTAGTGGAGATGTTACCCATGTTCCCCTCAGAGAGAGTATCTTGTGTGAGGATAGGATATTTTGGAGCATCGGTAACATCGGGAGGGGAGAGAGAGTCTATGTCACGGTGAATTTCTTCTAATGGTGGAAGAAAAGAGGATCGATGATGGTTATCATCCCAAGGTAAATCGTCGATGCTGACCATTTCCATAATCGATTCCTGAGAAGGGAAAATGTGGGAAATGTAATCGACGGAAGATGATAGGGAATCCAACCATGAGGGCATCGAATAGGCATCAGGTGCCAATGAATGTGAATTGTTGGGAGAGGGAGAGGCAGATTGAATAGCTACATATGTGGCCTCAGCTGGGCTAAGTGGCATAGTGTCACTGAGCACATCGAATTCCAAAGGACTAGGTACAATCCAAGGATCAGATGATTCCAAGGATTGATAAGCCATAGTCAAGACCATATTGACAATGACAATATGATGTGCGGTAGGTGGAAGTGGTGTAGGGAACGTACCCATAAGGCTAGAATATTTCAATAAGCCAACACCAACGCTTTCATACGTAACTGGATGGTCTCCCAAAAAAGGAATGTTGTTGGTGGCGGGGATGCGAGCGTCAGGTGTACAGAAATCAAGCTGATCGACGGTAACAATTTTTCCTTGATGGGGGAATTGTACACATTGGAACATCGACGAGGCAACGACAGTCATAGAGTAGAACCAACTTATTCTGAGTAATAGGTTGTAATTGAGGGGAGCATCGACCACCTCGACGTCAACGGTAAGAGTTTTTCCGCCCAACTGAACGACTAAGGATTGTAATAATCCATGAGGATGAAAGCCTCGTCCATCGAAAGCGCGTAACATTGTAGGGGATTTTTTAAGGGCGGGTGATTTCAAGCCTTTCCAATAGGCTAGAGACATGACACAAGTGGAGGCTCCCTCATCCAGGATAGTTTGGTGGATTTTTTGATTGTGAACAATAACATCGATTTGGAAAGCTAGTTGGTGGGAGAGTTGTGGTTGATGGTCGTCCAGATTAAATGTGAGGTTGTTAGATGACTCAGAATCAAAAGTCCCGATAGCGGCTAAGAGCGTTCTACGTTGGCTGGGACAGTGTTGTAGAACTTCTAGGGCGGACATAGCACACGGTGCTTGTGCCAAATCTTCTACAATATTGTAATTTTGGGTAGCCCGTGAGTTAGGATTGAAAGTAGATTTCTGGATGGTGCTCTTAGGAGGGCGTAAGATGGAGTCAAAAGAAGGTTTCTCAATCTGGAGTGGCTCGGATGGAGGACTAACAGACGGAGGATTGACATAGGATGGTAACGGGTCTGGCGGAGAACCGTTAGCAATCTTTGGCTTATCAGGTTTAATTGGAGTGTCATATGTCGCAGAGTGAGTGGTTAGATTAACCCCGTTGAACATGTAAATGTGGTCACTTGTTGAGGCCTCATCATGGGGTTGGTTGGAACTGCCCCCCGGCGTGGGGGTTTGGGCAACCAAAGATTGCTGCTGTGGAAAAGGCTGAGTAAGCACAACGGGTTGTGAATTTCCCTTGAAAAGTTTGGCCACTTCATCACGATGTGGACAGTCTCGAGTGTAGTGATCGTCTCCACAAATGAGACATGGGAATTTCATTTTTCATTGTGGTTGTTTTCCAGCAACAGGGGTTTGTGGTTGGGTTTTGGGTTGTTCGTTGTTATTATTTTTCTTTGGTTTATTTCTCGCTTTCTTCTGGCCCCCAAGTTGTTGTGAAGGGTTTGATTGGACCGCATTCACCTCAGAGACCTGAGTTTGAGGGGGGGGTAGAAGAGGGTGCAGTCGAGCTGGGAGCAACCGTCAAAGAGGGCCGTTGAATCGTTCCAGTAGACTAGGTAGTAGATTGGGTTTTGTCGGAGCCAATAACTCCATCCACGTGGGAAGAAGACGATGGTTTGGATGGATAATTAGTGGGATTGGTAGCATTCGTTATCAATTCGTACAGAGTACCGGATTGTGAATAGACTAAGTCTAAGTACTGAGCTCGGGCAATGGCTTTTTCCTCGGTGACTACACCACCCATGGCAACATCACGAGCGATCTGGGGTAACAATGATTTAGTGAACCATTCCGCTAATAATTGGTTAGGAATGACCGCTTTGATTAGCCTTTGTCGTTGTCTCCATTCATGAATATGATCGGAGATATGTATGGAAGTTTTTTTACAAAGGGAGGTTAATAGTTCGGTACCCGTCTCGTATTGAATGGCCAGTTGGAAGTGTGTGAGGAAGGACATGGCGAGGGATTTGAAATCGTGAAAATATGCGCGTGGTAGTTCAATATACCATTTCACTGCGAAACCCGTAAGTGTTCGTTGGAAAATACGCAAACGAATAGAATCATCCATGAGGGAGTTGGATGAACACCACAAATGGAACGTCATCACGTGGTTGTTTGGGTATTCTCTGGACTTTTCGTCGAATTTTGGGATATCAGAAGGAAGTTTAGCTAGAATAGTTGGCCAAACCGGAGAATGATAAATAGGATCATTCGTTAACCGAGACAAGTATGGAAGGTCTATAGTAGCTAGAAAAGGTAGTTGTCGGTTAACCTGTGGGTAATGTTGGTGTGGCAGCAAGACACCAGTAGGGCCCATTACCGGGTTATGTGGGTAATTATAACTAGTGGGCCTTCTTGTATGAGGTTAGTTTTGACCAGAGTACACAGGATTTGAGGTGTTTTCAGAAGCATGTGTGAGCGGAGGATAACCAGATGGGTTTTGTGGGTTATAGGTTGGGTTTGGCATTTGTCCAAAAGGGGGTTATTGTGAAGTCTGAGAATTGTGTCCTGCCAGGAACCGTGGGTTCCCTTGAAAAAGGACGTTCCACAGATTAGGTGCGGAAGACATATTTTGTCTGTGTGGTTGATGGTAGACTCCGGATTGAGGATGCCCCCCAGCATGAGGGTGCCCCCTGAATGGAATTTGTCCTCCGGTGGGAGGGTGCCCCCTGAATGGAATTTGTCCTCCGGTGGGAGGGTGCCCCCTAGCTTGAGGTAGAGTTCCCGTAATTTGAGAACCAGACGTAAAAGAATGACCGGTGCCGCCGAGCAGATTAGGACCACCAGGACCGGTCCCTCCGGGTTGTTGGATAGGTATAGAACTTCCCGGTATAACTTGGGTAGTGGTAGCTTGGGCAATGGTGGTAGTGAAAGAATTCAGTGCCCTAAATCCAAAAGGGAGTGTAGGTCTTGGTGTTATAGGTTTGCCAATCGCAGCTTGATTGACCACCGCGTTACCGGTGGGAATGGTCGGAATGTGAGAGACCATTGTAGAATGGGTCGTCTAGAGGGGAAGAGTAGACCTTGGGCCAACAGACGGTATGCTCGGACCAACGGGTGGTGTGGCTGTAAAAGTGGTGGTACCAGTAAAATGGTTTAGTGGTACAGTGTAGGAAAAAGGTGCGTCGGCACCTTCCCCAATTCCATAAAGATCTCGCACCAGGCGTGGTGGAATCCGAACAATGTCTGTGGTCCAAAAGGGGTCGTCAGCTAAAGGGTTTTGATGAGACCCAGCCGGAATTTCAGAAGGATTGATGACGACAAATTCACCAGTGGAATTCAGATGGAGGATACGTCGTTTATATCCCTCCGGAATGCGGTAAGCTTCCAGAGATTCTGAAACAATTCAAAAATTCTCCAAAGGAGTGGGAACTTCTTCCTGGAAAGTTGTAGTATTTTGAACCTTGCTCTGTTGAGGAGATTCCTCCATAGAATGAGGGGGTAAAGGGGTGTTTCCTTCCATATTCTATGGAGGAAGTCCCTATAGCCTCCGCGAATGGCGTGGAGGGTCGATGTTGGCGAAAAAGAGTCGACGAATAAGATCTATGGCCAACTATCGAAAAGAAACAACATACGCTAATAAAAATCTAAGAATCACAAACAAGCAAACAAGACCTTCTTTCGATGACCGTACTAGTTGGTGATGAAATTCAATGTCGCGTGATCAAGTCTAGAAGGGGAGGGGATAGGGTGAAATAGTTACAATGGCGACCTGCTTAACAGACTTACACCTTGGTGCAAGCTTCCATGCAGTAATTGTGGATTTACCCTCCAAGGAGCCCGAGTGAGTTTGACCAATGTCTTCTCTAGGTACAGTGAGACTTCCCATCACCATCACCTTTTGTAAGACCCTAAATATTATGGCCACTAAGGTTACCAATTCGCAGTCAGCCCCTGGGCGGGAACAGTCGACAGTCCGATCTAAACGTACGGGTAGGGTATCGATCCTGAAATCAACTAGAAGGCTTCCACGCAGTAATTGTGGATTTACCTTGAAGTGACCCCATAATACGATCTGACCACCACAATCAATTAAACCACGGAGGGTTAGTCCCCGTAGCTCACCCGAATGCGACCTCATGCATAACCCCTATGTGAGAGGGGGATCCTAGGCAGACTTATACGATGATTGGATTTGACTCTCCCTAACTTAGGATGCTACTGTTTGTTTTGGAAACTTTGGAGAGTTATGCTCACAGCCTAATCCAAAGTACTAAGTCTAGTCTACTGTTGGTGGAGGATCCTAGAAAAGAAAAAGTTCTAGATAATTTTTAATTAGCGTTGATTTCTATAGCTGTTCTTTACTCAAAAAAGGGGTGCATGGAAGTGAAACGAATGGAATTATGACTCAGTCCCAAAAAATGCATCAGAGATGATAAGCATTCATTTCTTTTCGATGAACATCTATCTAAGGGAGAGAGAGAGAATTATTTTCACTAACAAGCACTAATAAGGAATGTCCTCAAACAAATTTTCTTCAATCAAATCCTGATGTGATGCCAAAAATTTTGAGATGTCTTCTAACATGCACAATCAATCATGAAGATGCGTTTTATTGTTTGTGTATGAATAATGAATAATTCAACACAATGCTTGTCTTTTGCTAATTACTTTCTTGGATGAATGAAAATCAAACCAACACAAGCAAAAGTCATACAAACAATACACCCTCTCATTGTAATCAAAACGAAAAGCGAGAGCAAAGAAACAATCAAAGAGAAATCAAACTTCACACCCAAAAGAAAAAGTCGAAGAACAATGATCTTTAATGAAAATCAAAATGAAAGGATCTGTAGGCCTTTGATGACCTTCACGAGACTTTTTCATTCAGTTGATGAGGAGAGAAAGACAATGCATGGGTTTCAAACTCCAAATGACAGAAAAACTCAACAACAATAGTGAAGAAGGTTACGAAATCCAAACAGCAAGATGTTCATTCTTCAAGCAAAAGACAAATATCTAAGCTGGAAAGAAGAAGGATTGACTCACAAGGTGACCCAGCAAGAGAGACACAGAGAAAAAAAACCCTGAAAACACAATTCTGGAAGGTCTATTGGCCAAAGGAGAGCTAGCGCTTTGTTGCCAAAGGAAAGGATCATTAGAGCGCTCTATGTAAGGCTATTAGGGAGCGCTGGTGCTATGTTAACACAGGGACATGGGCGCCAGGTCCAAAAACTCCCAAAAATGTCATAAATTCCAAAAATTGCAATTCAATCTCGACAATTAGGCTGAGTATGATGGGGTAGGGAGCCAATCATCTCATGAAACCAATCAAAAGAGGAGTGAACCAGGTCTAAAACAATCAAGGGGTAGAACAAGGTCAATGAGGAGAAATCGAAACAAGAAATTTCGATTTGAGGACTCCCCAATGGAGTCGCTAGTTTCTGTTGTAGGAAAATCCCCCTGCAGACAGGTAGATTGCCTCTAAGAGCTTGACCCTAACTCTAGACAGAAAAATGCTTAACGTGGAAACTGACTTTCTTTCAAATCTATCCAAACTAACGCATGAGAAGGAAGGAGAACAAAAGTACCTTTTTATCGATGTTTTTCCCTGCGCGCTCCGAGTTGCGCTCCGATCCTTTGCTCCTTGCTAAGTTCTATAGACAAACAAGATACGACCACTTCCTACTCTATTGATATTAGCTTGAAAACAGATCTATCTATCAATGATAATTTCATGTAACATCAGACACAAACTAGAAAGAGGCCAAGCATGTCATATTAATGAGAATAACGACAACAGTACTTACAATCGTAGATGCGAATGCGATACCTTCGTCAAGTCCTTTTTGTCTAACCCTTGCTCGAAAGATCCACAACCTGGGTAACAACAGCTTCACTAATCACCCTCCTTTGGCTGACTGTGTGTTTCCTATGAGATCGTAGGTTTCATGCTAGCAATGCTTCCTCTTTTTCGCCATCATAGAGCTTACTTATATAGGTTAAGAGGAGCTTAACCTCTTGAGTTATCTTTAGAACAAGTTGAGGAACCTCTTCCTTAGATCATGGATCTTCTGATGGAACCAAGAATTCGAATGCAACTTCCTTCTAATCTTGAAATATCCTCCCCTTATTCTCCTCAACGGGCCAACTAATGCCTCAGATTAGGCAGCGCTCCTACAAAAGGGGCATCAGAGCGTTGTAGCGCTCCCTGAGAAGCTTGAGGGTAGCGCCAACGCTCAAAAAGTGGATAGCACTCATTGAGAAGGGCAGGAGAGCATTATAATGCTCCCTAAAGCCTTGTAGGGGGGCACTAGTGCTCCTAAGGCTGATATAGGGGAGGGCTCACCCTCAGAACCTTTGTTTTAGAGCTCTTCTCAGGTGTCAAGAGTTCTTTGACTTCATATAATCAACTCCTCTTCTCCAAATCAAGTACATGAGATGTCTTAAGTGCCTCCTTAGTGTCGTCGGCATGGAAGTATGCTTGAACAACGTTTGTGACACTTGTGAACAACTTGCGACACTTGCGAAAGTTGTAAGGAAGATGCGAAACTTACGACAATTGAGAGGAATATGTGACACTTACGACAATTGAGTAATTTTGACGTGTAACACCAGGTATGGCCCCCCCTAGTTACGTGCAATGTTCGGCACCAGGCGGTAGCCCAGGATAGCGCCCCAATTTTTTTTGTTTGGCGGTTTTTGCTATTTTTAGCAGTTTTCTAAATTAATCCTGGATTAAGGGATTAGGGTTTTGGTATCTACAGAATACCTAAAAAAATTGTATATATTGTATGGTGAATGGTGAAATTCGATATAATGAATATAAGAAAGGTTTTCTCGGTTAAGGGTTTCTGGTATAAATCTCTCTGTACCATGTGTATGAGCCATTCATTAAATTCTTTTTTTCTTAAGAATCTATATGCATTGATTTACTTCATAGGTTTAAAACTTAGACTTCGATATGAAAATAACAGGTGTACCCCAAGGCGACACACTTGGACATATAAGTCCTAGGTCCAACAACTACTTTATTTGCATTTTCAACTCCTGTAACTCAGGGGTCGACATCCAATAAGGCATTCTTGCTATCAGTTCAGTTCCAGGTTTTAAGTTGATGGTAAATTCCAATTCCCTTTCGAGCAAAAAACTTGGTAACTCTTCTAGGAATACATCTGCAAAATCTCGTACTACCGAAAGGTTTTCGAGTCCTTCTGTTGTTCCCTTATCATTCAACGCTAAGATTTCATATAGCTTGCATCCTTTGTGCATAATATTCTATAGCTATAGGAAAGAGATGAAAATTAGGGAAACTCCTTGGTTTCCTCCTACAATCACTCGTCTCTATCCCTCGTCATCGGTAAAACTCAACGTTTTCATATTAGATTTGAGTATCGCATCATGCGATTCCAACCAGTCCATATCGATCACTATGTCATAAGATCTTAAGATCGTGATGTACAGGATTTCCTTTGTGAAAAAATGTCCCAGGTTAAGGCTACAGTCTATAATCGTTCCTCCAACCTTCTTCTTGGCTCCCAAAGCCATTTCCATGTAGCTAAACTTGTCTTGTTCGACTTCCTTTACCTTAATTCATTTTAGCACTGCACTAGAAATAAAGATCTCCATAGCACCTGGATCTATTAAAATACTAAAGGTATGGTCAACGATGGTACCTGACATATTGAGCACAGTATATTGATGCTCAGCCTAGCAGTTATTCACCACTTCATGAATCTGGTGGGACTTGCCCAAATATCCTACTGTAGTGTATCCGACTGACGTGGCTTCTCTGGCCCTCTCAATTGGACAGTCACACTTGTAATGTGGCTCTCCACATGTCCCACATCTGGTCTTCGGTCCAATATTCCTAGCCTCTGCAGTAGAAATTGATGGCCCACTAGCTTGAAACCTTGGTCTGTTCTGTTGAACAGGCCTAAAATGTTCCTGCTATGAAGGACATTGTTGTTGGTATTGTGGTCCTCTGTAGGGAGTTCGCTGCTAAGGCACCGATCGCCATGGTGTCGTGAACGTGTATCCTCTCGTAGTGCCTCAATGCTCTGATGGATGTCTAGCTGGTGTCTGATGTTCCTGCACATCAGATGTCACGTGTCTCGTCAGTCTCGCAAAAGTCCTTCTCTGACCCCTGTTGATGATATCTTCCTCAGCTATGAGGGTCTTTTGCACAACATCATGCAACGTCTGAGGCATTAGGATCCTCACCTTCGCATGAATGTTGACATTAAGGCGGAACACAAACTTGTTCTACTTGAGCTTCTCGATGTTTAGATGTGGATCATACCTAAGAAGCTCCCTAAAACGGTCTTCATACTCGAGCATCAGGCGAGTGCCCTTTCGTAAAGCATTGAACTCATTGAGTTGGCGCTCAATGAATTCCTGAGACAAATACCTCTACGGGAACCATTCCTTGAACAATTACCATGACACATCTTCGACAGTCATGCTTAGTTGTTGTAGGAGCATCTTCCACCATAGAAGAGCGCTCCTCTTCAAATGAAAGACTGCCATGCGGACCTTCATGTTGGAGGGGTAGTCGCGAAGTGTGAATCACATTTCCATGTTCTCCAGCCATGCCTTGGCCGTTGCACCATCCGTAGCACCCAAGAACTTGGAAAACTTGACCTTCTTGAGTTCTCGATGAATGATACCAGTACCGGTTGGGGTGCATTATGGGCCCTGAGGGGGTACAAGAGCCCTGGCCTCATCTCTATCCAAATGGAAAATAAAGGCCTATGAAATCCTCTGAAAGGACCTCATCAACCCAACCACATGCCCCACAACAATCTTCTCCTTTCCAATGACTTGTTCTTCTCCTTGGGGGTTATACCCCTTTGGTGTGGATGCTACTGGAGGCGTCACACCTCCTCCCCTAACACCACGTTGTCTACGTCTGTGACGTCCTCTAACCATGATTACATGCATGGACACAATTCAATTTAATTAGTGATAAATTATTAATCAAGTGTTTATGTAGTGGAAGGCATAATGATCCAAAGTCACGGGGTTTAACCTTCTCTGATACCATATGTAACAACTCTCCATTACATCTAGGAAAGAGAAGCATAAAAGGTATTTTTTTTTATATTAATAAATTAACATCAACACATGATCGAAACAATGCCTAATCCACAACATCATAAGTAAAATTAGTACCAACTACTCATCATGGAAATCACTAAGGACACATTCAACATGTCAACGAAGGATAGAGACACATAAACATAAATAGCGAAATAGATTAGCACATCACACTCATCTTGAAACAATTTTCAACAACATTCAATAATATCAATATCAATCATTCTTTACAATAAATTTTCATTGCGCAAGAAGTAAATAACTAAAACAATCATTCATTACATTGAATTTCATGGTGCACTATAAATCTAACCACTTGAGTAACCATGTGTAACATTACTCGGTGTGTGCAATCAATTATTAACATAATCATTCATCGACAATAAATATTCAATGCCCAAGATTAAGATCAATACTAATCAGTTATCCAAAAGGAAGTTAACATTAGACGAAGCATTAAAAACCTTTTTATATAGTGATATAGACTCTTAATTAAATAATGAATAATTGGGTGAATGCATGTCAAGGCTGAGGTAAAAGGGTGACTGTAATAACCAAGGTGAGGTAATACCAAGATGAATGTAATACCAAGGTGAGGTAATACCAAGATGAATGTAATACCAAGGTAATACCAAGGTGAATGTAATAATCGTTAAGTCAATGCAAGTCAAGATGAGGTCAAAGGTGAATGTAATACCAAGAAAAACAACTCAGAGATGTTGTTAATGATTTGTTGATGCACATTTATGAAATGTTGGGTGAATTCATGTCCAAGCTGGGGTAAAATGTGAATGTAATACCAAGTAGAAATGTAGAGAAGATGATTTTAAGAACCTCAGGAAAATACACCAACGCAGGAAGTGTTTTGGGTAAATACAAAGAACCAAACGTGATTAAGCTAACTGGAGGAAATTCACATGGGTGATGTATACAACAACTCACAGATAAAGATTGCTAGGATACAATGATCTGGAGGGCGATTCGCAGGGAAGGATCAAATAAAAAAATGTTGTGCATAAGGAAAATCAGAGAGAGAGAGAGAGTCAGGATAGAAAAACGTTGTGAGATAAGGTAAAATGTAGAGAGTCAT
>ML791737.1:130010-140062 GCA_009831015.1 Picea engelmannii | reverse complement strand
CAGTGCTGCTGATTGTAACTGTTGAGCCTAAGAGGGAGTGTTAAATATATTGTACCCTCAACAGTATGACCGTACACTGCCAGCTGTACTGGACAGTTGTACTTTCTATTTTTGTCTTGCTTGAGCATATATAGCTCAACCATCTTACATTGTAATGAGCGGCTTAACCTCTTCAGTTTTGTTCTGTACTTCTTCATACATTTGAATATACTATTCTTTTCTCTCTGCATTTCTCTGTCCTTCACAATTTATCATCCATTTCACTGCTATCATTATGTTGAAATTCGAATGCTAGTATTTGATAGTCGTTGCATATTTAGTTTTATGCTTAGAAAAACATTTGTATCTAAACCGTTGCATAAGGAGTTGCAGTTGGGATTTAAAATTGTTAAATGCCGACAATCATTAAATTCAATGTTGACTTCTTCGAGTCGCTGCGAAAATTTGTTTCCCATGCGAAGTTTTAAATGGTATTGGTTGTTGTGTTTTTTTTCATTTGCAATCCTTGAGCCTGAGATTTCACTCATCAGCCCAACCTTAGTGTTTTAATGAATTACAATTTAAGTTGTATCTCATTATTTCACACTGGTAAAAATGCTGAGCAACTTAACTAGCAAGTCGAACTTGAAGTTGTTCAGTCCATGTATAACTACAGGCGATTGGAATGTCGATGGTCTTTTAATCGTTGGCAATCCAAAGGTTAGTAATAGTTGGTGGATGTCACAAGATCAGTTTACAATAAGCACTGGGTGTTGTTAATAGTTGCCATTTAAGTAGAATTAAAAAGTTGAATCCACAGGATTTGGAAAAGAAGATTGACTGCCAAATAAAAACCAAATTATTTTCATATCGTCTTGAAGGGAACTGTTCCACGAGACTCAATTGTTGATAACTAAGATTAATTTGGGGGTGTAGCACTCATTGATAATGAACCAAGGAATAAATCCCTTCCTTAACACCCTGAATCCGATGACTAATCCTTTGTATTACAAGTAGTTACAGAGAATAATTGTTAGTTCGCACAGTCGCACAATATCTTCAGGAATACCGATTTCCGAGACTAATAAGGTTCTGATTTAAAACAATATCTCTTGCCAGCAGTAATTGACCCCTTAGAACCTTTTTCCTACTGTTACACTCATTGAAGTCGTACATGTATCTGTCCTCATCCCTACACTCACTGAAGTTGGAGATGTATCCCTACACTCTACGATACCCATATGCATTGAGTTACTAGAGGTCCCTTACCCGTACTCGTTGAAAACTCCACAAGATGTAATTTTGGGACGTTGCTCGTTCTACCTGTAACGAACAATACTCGTGTCCTCGCCTAATGAGCCTAGCCATGGTCTAGTGTAAAACTTAGATGGTTGGTAGCGATCCCGTTATGTTCATCTAGGACTAACAGATTGAATCCCAGGGATGGTTAAACCAGATTTACTTGGTAACCTCATCCTTACAGACTACAGTCTTAAAAAACTGGAACTGAGACCCTTTGCCTGCCATCCTTGACTGTCCGCACTGTATTACATCCCTTCCCTTGCGCTAGTTACCACAATTTCTAGTGTTATCGGGTGACATTGTACCGATTTTAGTCGAGGTTCCCAGCTTGGGACTGATCGCAGTGTGTTGAGATGATTTAATTGATGCCTGATTAAAGCTCGAACTCAGTGGAACCTGAGTGATACCCTGCAAAAGTGCCTCACTTAATTAAATCTTAGACCCAACCCTTCCTTGCAGGTCCTTCGAATCTCCGAGAAGGAAATCTTCCTATCGAATCTCGAGTAAGGAGTATGACGTTGAGTAGACAATCTTTCCTCGGGCAGTGAGCTTTAAGGTGTTGTTAAATGATTCGAGATATCTTTGGTTTCCCTAAATGTTGTGAAGCTTTAATTTACCTCCCTTCCAATGGTGGATATTTTACAGAACGTAATCAGAATTTTTTATGTCATATATAATTAGTTATATAGTGTATGACCAATTAAAGGATTTATTATAACCTGGTTAAGGAATTTTAATGCTCACTACTAGGAGCGAGACTCTTTACCTAGATCAAGGTAGCCTTAGAAATTAGGGCTTGACATAAGGACTAATTTAGAATTGAAGTTGTTGATCTGTCGTGCTTCTCTGAGATAGATGGCAATTTGGGACCGACTATTGAGTTATTGAAGACGATCCATACGATTCTTGTGATACCTTATCCAGCTGTTGGGTATTCTTGTAATCCTTAAGGAAATGAAATTGTTAAATGGCGAGTATTACTTATCCTTAGGTTTGAAATTTAACAATTTATCTAGAGGATGAAAATAATTATTTTTACACTTGTAGCCTTAAGGAGAAGGTGTTTTATCTAGTTGCATATTTATTGTGTGCTTGTACTCTTAAGGGTAGGTTGTTAGACTGGTATAAGAGTCATTGAACAATTGATTGCTATTTATAAATGATATTTATTTAGTTTATAGATGGATACGTAATGTAAGTAGTGTTATCTTAATGTATGGTTTGAGAGGATCCATCCTCGCATGGGTTCTCATAATGAATATGAAATTTGTCATTCCCTCACATGCTCCTAGAAGATGCCCATTAAAATGAGATGTATAGTTAAGCTATTTTGGATTAAGTTTGTATTGTGCTCTTGATTTATTTATCATTATGAATATCCTATTTCTCCTTTACACATGATAGGGTTTAGTAATATCTTGTTGCGCCATTAAATATTGTTGATGTATGGTTGAATTAGTAACTAGAGTACCATTGCTCCATTAAACCTTTGTGTTGATTAAATTTGAGTAAATAGATTCTCTTGTGCCATAAATAATATTGATGTATGATCGATTGAGTATCTAGATTTCTGGTGCACCATGAAATAAATTTTTATGTATGATTGTTAAAGTTGATGAATAACGTTGCACCATGAATAATTGATGATTAGGATTGATTGATTGATCTAGTTGATTTCGGCTTGATTGGATTAGTGGGATCTAAACACCTCCTTGTTCCTAAGAACAATTACCATCCCTGAGACATTAAATGGTCAAAATCAATCGGATAAATCATGGGCTTTAGCATTGCTTATGTGTCCTTGTTATAGCCCTAAAATTCTCTACTCATGCATACATGGCATTGGTCTTCTTACTTGCATAATTTTTCAAATCACTACTGAGGAGCTATACTTAAAAAAACATTTTTTAGAGAATGTATGTGCCCTACACCACTAATACCTGCATACATACGCTTGATGCATGCTATAAAACCCACGTACATATGCTTGTTGAACAATAACATCCTGTGTATACCTTAAAAATTTGCAAAAATTAAAAATTTCTAAGGAATTCCGTGGAATTTACGGGCTATTGGAGGTTTCCCAACCAATTCACCAATAAACATCCTGCGTATACCTTAAAAAGTTGCAAAAATTAAAAAGTTCTAAGGAATTCTGTGGAATTTACGGGCTATTGGAGGTTTCCCAACCAATTCACTTGCCATAGCCCATCCCCCAATCGAATAACCATACTTTTGTCATACAAAACGAGGTGTTGGGGTCTCATTTCACAACCAAGGATAAGAATAGTGAAACTCTTCCCAATTTTGATTCCCTTCCTTGCCCAATCATTTGCTACCTTTTGTGAGTTACTACCTCAACATTCCCTCTTCAACCCCTTTTCTTCCATTCAATCCATTCCCTTTCCTTAAGGTGATTAGTAGATTGTGAGAAGAGGCTTATTGAAGGTGCACTTGGATCATTGTAAATTTCAGTCTTTGTTTAATCAATAAAATAATCTCTTTTCCCTGTCCCAAATGATGATGTTTTGTGTCGTTTCTTTGATTTATACATAACATTTGATATCTAACCCTAATTTATGGATATAAATAGCATGCTTGTAGACTTGTTTTCCTAGTCTTCGATGTAGGTCAACTTTGAGAGGAGACTTGTAATTTTTGGAACTATAGATCTTGAGGAGATCATCATCAAATGTTGGATAAAAGATACAACTACCGATCTTCTCTCCTACTCCTTTCTGTTCATTTATTTTGGTATGTTTGGGGTATTTTACAAACTAGGTTGGCTTTTATATGTTCATTTTCTCTGTCTATATCATAAACCCTAGTATAGTTATAGGGGGATTTTCCCGCTAGAAGAATTGGCGACCATACTCGGGGTCTCTCTAGGGTTTTTAGGGAGGTTTTTTGGGTTGTTGATTGGTTTTGTTTTCCTTTTTAGTTTCAGTCAATTTTACTGAGTCTTTTAAGGGTTTCTAGTCACCTACAAGGTGCATACCAACTTTCCATACCCTGTAAGTCTACCTTGTCTTTTTATTTTTTTAAAATATCATAGGTGTATGTGCCCTGGTTTGGGATAGCCCACTTACATACGCACTATGCATAGTAGAAAACCCACGTACATATGTAGGATGCTGATGCAACAACCCGCATCTCTGTTCCTTGAAAGTACTTTTTAATAAAGAGAGAGTTTTTCTCTTTCTTGATAGAAGTTTAGACTTCTCCGGACTTTCTTGAACGAGTCAGAGTCTCTGTATTTGGACATAGCTTTGTTACGAGGAAAATATCTCTATGGCTAGGGGCAAACCACAACAAATGGGAATGACTGTAGAAATCAACTATATTCTCAAGTATGCTATATAAACAAATATGCTATCAAGAAAAGATAAAAATCCTACCTCGTCGAGATGTTCGATGAAGTCCATCGTTGAGCACTCGATCCAAAGCAATACACATGCAACTAGTCCTCAACAACCAAGAAACAAAAGAATATGGTGATAATATATGATGTTATCACATTCAATAGAATAATACATTAACATTATAACAAATACGCCCATGGAATAATAATTTAAATATTTGCAAGATATCAATTGGACAAGAAAATAGTATTTCTATTAAGATATAATTAGCAGAAGTGAATAAGTTACAGACTTCTATGTCGGCATGGTTCGGAAACGAGAAACTAAGCTCCTTCCAGCTGGGCCTCCACCACTTCAATCCTCCACCAAAGGAAATCTCATGTAAGAGAGACAATGGATTTTTCACTCAATAAGGGAAGAGCTTGGTGGATTAACACTGTGTTTAGACTTAAAGGATAAAGGGACGCAGACTGAATGTGAAGTGAATAATTTCTCCAGAGTAACTTTTCTCTCAAAGTTGAATTATTTCTCCTCTTTTCCATAGCTCTCAATAGGCCCATTTATATCCTTCAAGTGGAACTGAAGGTCCGAGTCGAAACATTTTCAGTATATGGAAAGCCAAGGATCATCGATCTCCTGTCGTGACATGGAAACTCGAAACCATTTTTCATTTTTGGGCACATTTCCCGATGTACGCGGGCTATAGTGGTGCAACCTACATATATGCATGTTGTATAGTAGGAAAGGTGCACATATGTGGAAAAAATGTATTTTGAACTCTGGGATTTGCAAAAAGGGATGAAAAGTCTGCATGGGCAAATACAAAAAGGCCTTCTGTGCAATGTTGCATGGGGTGAGGAAAATATTCCTATAAAAGGTGCCCCCTAATGTGTGAGGTCAGAGGAGTATTTTCTATGGACGAAATGCATTATAAAAACCTAGAAGTGGAGTGATGGGGAACCAATTGGAAGAACTATTTTCTCATTACATTCTGCATTGACTTTGCATACATGGCTTCCAATTTGAATTACACTTTAGATCCATGTGAAAATATACAAAAAAATTGTTTGTGGCCATGAATAAGCAAATACAAATGCGGTTACATGCGAAAGTATGTCATAGTCATGAACAAGGCCTAGTAGAACCAGTCTCAAAATCAATCTGAAGATATCTGTATACAATGGAGTACAATCTGATCTCCCATGATCACTGAAGTCATATAGGTACTGGTCCAATGAAAAGGAAGAAACAACTCACGAAATATGCGGCCACATGATGATGTCTTCAAGTCTTCTACACAATCCACCAAAGGTGCAAGTATACATCGTGTGAATAAAGGAGTTGAGGTCGAACACAATGAGACATCATTTGATTACCGATCATTGAGGTATACCATTAACAAATGAGAGACAACCTATCGATGATGAAATCAAGTATCAAGGTGCCAATTACATTCTTACAAGTGTGAATAAAGGAGTTGGGGTCAAACACTTGAATAATCCATCAATCAAGAGACATTGATGTATTCCCAACTGTCGATGGCGAGAGAACCTGCCACTATTGAATGCAGGCCTGAAGGTACTCATAGGACTCTAAGCATCATTTCCATAATAGATGAGTTGGAGTCAATGGAATTAAACCCACTGAAAGGAGAGAATTAAGGAATCTCTCATCATTCAACATGAGGTACAAAGAAAGAGATTCATGATTTGGAGGAAATCGGACGAAGAACATGTTCACTAACCAACGACCCTGTGTGTATTTCACATGTGCCAAGTGCACGCGGTAAATCAAAAATACCCTATGAATAGAAGCCAATGAGGAAAAATGTTGACAAAAGTGAGGAAACCACCAATAAGGATAATGATATCCAAGAAATTACACAAATAAAAATGTGTGAATAGATGTCTTGCCATCGAACACAAGGGAAACAACCCAGTCAACGATCGATGATGAAATGTCGACTGTTGGGTTCAAGGTTACCTACAAATGACGAATGTAGGACCAGGGTGCATAATAGGACTACAACATCATGTGATCCTGAGACAGACTGAGGGTATGTCCGACATGCAAAGTCAAGATATTTAATGAATGGCTGACACAGGTTGATAAACTTCCTTTGAACAAGAGCATGAGACATATGGAATAATCCGACAACATAGACTTAATGATTAAACCATGAGATGTAGGAGGCATCAATAAAGTTCTCTATAGGGAGTGGAAGAGTAACTAGTATAGGGAGAAAACTCTTTGTAACATGCTCAACTTCTTAAGGCCATGCTAAACCCAAAATTATGATGACAAGTGGACTCAATAACTTTTTTCTTTGTTCAAAGGCGACATAACTACTGCCAATATAAGATAATACTCCCTTCTCGCCCGTATTTTTTTTGTTTTTTCATAGTCAAATGAATGTTATGATACAAAGGAGAGAACGAGTGTCACAAATAAGAAAAACTAGTTCCAGCAGTGGAACATACCTATGCTTAATGTAAGGAGGTGCATGCGATAGATGGACACTCGGGGGAATGTTCCCTCCTAGTTATAGGGTGTCAAATTGCAATGGATATAAAAGAGGCTCTTCTTGTTTGAGGATGAAAAAGCTACTAAGGAAAACGGTTTATAACACAAAGCAAGAACCAGATAAAGTCTCAATACTGCAAGCAAGGGCATGAGATGTAATCACAACTTAATGCCAAAAAATGTCCTTTTTCGTAACCTTAGTATACTTGGTGTGAAAAATGGATAAACTTGTACCAAATAGACGTCCTTTGAAATCCAATTTACGAGTGTGAAATAGACAAATTCACTCGACAAACTTTTCTCTTTTTGGAAACGAGTTGGAAAAGAGCTTAGCTAAGACTCGCGACCTTCCAAGTCCAATTTAACGAGTGTGAAAGGAAAAAATTCACTCGGTAATATTTTCTCTTTTTATATGAGTCGGAAAAGATGTTAAATCAGACTCGCTTGGGAGTTTCTAGTTGACATGTCACGGGGGAGGCCAGGGCTCCTGTGATGGACTTCTGTGAAATGTCATTATCTTACGAATAATTGATATAATCTTGGGAAAACCCAAAGCTCTCCAAGTCGAGGAGGATAAAGTGTTAGCGGAGGTTATTGTCTGCATGATGTATCAAATAATGTCTCTTACTTGAAAAGACATAGGTGGGGGCATTGGATACCCCACAAGACCATCCCAATCAAAGGGAACTTCCTTGAGACTTGCAGGGAGACTACTCGGGGAGAGAAAAACTCTCTCTTGTTCAGAATGTGAGGTATCATAAATGCTAATGACATGGTTGAAGGCTGAATCACCCTCCACAAGGAGAGTTGGATTGACCAAAGATTTCACTGGTACGACCACTTATTCAAATCTGGGTTGAATAGGATGCGTTATAACAGGGATAGGAGATACATCACCCTCGCCAACAGGAGTGTGGTCACGAGAGGATTGCATCAGCATGACAGTCGTATCGATCAAAGGAGAAACATGGTGTTGGGAAACCACATACACTTCAGAACCCAAAGGGCCCTTAGGTGAGAACCATGCTTCCGGTATCCCGATAGTATTAGGACACAAACGAGTAAGGTGATTTCATTCACAAGTCATGCAAAGGAATTTGGGCTTACGTCTGAGACGTCTAGGCTTCTCAATCGTATGAATTCTCCCAATGTCATTTACTATGGCTGGTGACATGTTCTCAACGTGATTAGCAGAGGCTAGAGAGTCATCTCCTAAATGATTTTCAGAGGTTGGATATGTGACATCGATATTACTCGTGGTGACTGGAGTGATGCCCCCAACATGATTAGCAACGACTGGTTGCAAGTCTTCAACATGGCTTGCATAGTTCATTGACCAATATCCAACATGAATAGCAGTGGTTGGTGATGGATCTCCAATATGGTTGATAGTGACTGGACTAGTGGTGGTGGATTGTGGAATTTGAAACCATGGTCCCGAGAAAGATTGGTTTTGAAACATTGCAAGCCATGAGGGGTCCTAGTTTACACCTTGTCCCTGTTCGGAAAGGTAGTATCCTCCTCCTAATTGAATCAAAGAGGATTGTACAAGCATCATCACTAAAGTAGATGTCTATGAAGAGATAAAAGTATGATAAGGATTATTCGAGTGAGGATATATGTTTCCCCCATGTGAGGAGGGTAGCCTAAACCGTCAAATTGATTCCCTCTGTATGAAATACTCGGGGATATATGTGGACTCGCCAAGAGAAAAGAGTTCATAGGAACTGGCATGGAGGACGAAGGATACACGGATGGGGTGTAATAAGTAGAATAACCACACATTTGAATATTGGCTCCTGAAAAAACATAGCTAGGACTGGATTCATAAGAGGGGAGGTTCCAACCTACCACGATGAGATTTGGTTGAGGGGCATGACTCATATCAAATGAATATGTAGACTGTGGGGCCATGGTGCCCCCGGATCCAGCGCTAGGATTCACATAAGTGGGCAAGGGAGAGGATGTAAAGAGTGAAGGCACATTAGACATATCAACAGGAAAATGATTAGAGACCCAAGGCATAGACTGAGTGTCATAATTTTGCACACCATTATGAAAAGTGGATGGATTCGTCCCCATGAAATGAATGAACATCATGGAGGGGATAGCGGTAAAGGAGGGAGTCATAGGAACTCCACTATTCATGATAATGAAAACTTAGTATAAGATCCTAAGGAAAACTAGTAATTAAAGAGAACACCAAAAATAATCAAACAACCAATATGCACACAAACAGGGTAAAGTGGCTAAAAGGGATCTCCCTCCCTAAAGTAGGTATTCCTCGCCCAAGAGAGGCCTGAGAATCCCTCCTAAAGATTGAAGGTAACATAATCAGTTATAAGGGCCCTTGTGTGCTTAACAAATAGTCGGTCAGATCCCCCCGGAAAGGTAATCCTCCATAAAGGTTGTGTGTTGTCTGACCCTTATCTGACCCAGGGTACCTGCAGAATAACCGTTGTAAGTAACCTATGTGGCACCTAAGTCAAGAAAATAAAAAACCACTATATAACTAATGCATAGGTGATCAATTGTAAGTCAGGTCCACCATATGGGCATGGAAGCAAAGCCTAAAACCTTGAAAGCACTGCCTCTCATGGAGGTATGGGTACTAGAAAGATCCCCAGATCCGAATAGATCCCTAGAAATATCTCTAATGCTAAGAAGGTATCGGGGGGATATCCCTTCCACCGACCTCGTGTGACCTAGTGATTAACTCTAGTGTAAGCGGAGCCTCCTAATCTTACCAATTATACAATGGATTTCTCCACTCCCTTAGTCAGACACATATGTTGATTTAATAGCCTTGGAGAAGTTTACTCACAAAATCCTATTCCAAGGCACTAAATCCTAAGCTAGTTTGTGCACCCTAGAAAATAAAATCGT
>ML791737.1:70114-111633 GCA_009831015.1 Picea engelmannii | reverse complement strand
TGACAATGAAAAGATTAATAAAACATGGGAAGAACAACAAGAGTTGAATGAAATATTATTGTGAAATGTGGATGAAAAGAGTAAGTCAATGGAAAGATAGGTAAACAAAGATACTAGAAAATAGTCATCTGAAAAATCAAGCAGAGAGTGTAAGTTAGATGATAGATCATCAAGCAATACACAACCAAGAGAAGAATCACAAACACCCTCTAATAAGAAAAGGAAATAAGTATATCACTTGGAAGGTGAATTAAAAAAGATAAAAACCCTTTACATTTGATGGAGAGTCAAAAACATGTGAAGAAGTTGAAGCTTGGTTACTAGACATCAAAAAAATACTTTCATATATACAATTATTCAAGTAATATGAAGGTTAGAATGGAACTTTATAATTTGAAAGGGAAGGCTAGTATCTAGTGGCAAGATAGGAAACTAGCTAAGGGGTTGAAAGAGAAAAGAATGGAATGTTCAGAATTCAAGAAGTACTTCAAGAAACAATATTTATCATAAAGTTATTATGAAAGAAATACCAAAGAATTTTATGAATTGAGACTAGGAAAAATGTGAATGGATGATCTAATTAATAAATTACTAGATCTGTTGAGACTTGTACCTTATATTAAGGAAGATAAAGTGAAAATTCAGAGGTTCTTAAGTTGTATACCACAATATTATAAGGACACAATTGAATTTAACAATCCTAAATATTTGAATGAAGTGTTTAGAAAAGCCATAATGTGTTATGAATAGTACAAACAAATGTCTAAAACTCCTAAATCTTAGAAGGACAAAAAAAAAAGATAAACCGAATCAACGTAAGAAAGGGTTTAAACCAAATCCTTACAGAAATATGAACAAAGGATTCCAAAGGAATGACTATTTCTCTAGTGAAGAACATGCTCAAGGAGGACATAAACTAGTTAATTTGGGCTTCAAGAACATAAGAGACAATCCCATAGAACCACTAAAATGTTGGGAGTGTGGAGAAACTCATTTATGAAGGAACTTCCCACGCTTAAACCCATCAAGTAGAACTACAGTTCACAATATACAAGAAACTAGCTCAATTTGTGATATTGGAAAAAGTATACATAGAATAAATGCTACTCTAGAAGGAAGACAAGCTGATAATTAGTCTATTGTAGTAGAAAATGAAGGTAAGATTCAAAACAAACAAGTCTCTATCCTAATAGACCCACGAACAAGTTTGAGTTACATAATCCCATCAATAGTAGAAAGTTGTAAGTTGAAAAAAGTGAAACACCCTAAGTCTTGGTTAGTACAATTGGCCTCTGGCACAAAACGAAAAAGTATCAGAATATATTTCTAAGTGTGATATAGGAATAAATGATTAGAATACTTCGATTAACTTAAATATGTTACCCTTAGGATCATATAACCTTATTATTGGTATGGATTGGTTGGAATCAAACAAGGTCCTTCTAAATTGTTACAAAAAATCATTTGTTTATCAAGACGAAAATGGTATGAAAAGAACAGTTCAAGGGATAATAAAACCATTTTCAGTAAGACAATTATCAACCATGCAGTTTAAAAAATGCATAAGGAAGGCGTGTCAACTGTATTGAGTTCGGGTAATGGATATACTTAATGAAGAGGAAAAACCAAAATTAGAAGATTGTGTAGTGTTAAAAGATTTTAAAGATTGTTTTGATAATGAAATACCAGAATTACCTCCAAGAAGAGAGATAGACTTTTCTATCGACTTGATACTAGGATCTTTCCGTGTGTCAAAAGCACCATATAGGATGAGCATTTTGGAGTTAAAATAACTTAAAATATAGAAACATGAATTATTGGATAAAGGATACATTAGACCCAGTGTATCACCATGGTGAGAACCAGTTTTATTTGTTAAACAGAAGGACAAGACATTTCATTTATGCATTGATTATCGACTGCTAAATAAAATGACAATAAAAATAAGTATCCCCTGTCGAGAATTAATGATTTGTTTGATCAAGTGGGAGGGGAGAAAGTATTTTCTAAAACATCTAAGATCTGGTTATCATCAAAACAAAATTAAGAATGAGGACATTAACAAAACAACTTTTCAAACATGATATGGACACTATTAATTTGTGGCAATTTCATTTAGACTCACAAATGCACCAACAACTTTCATGTGCTTAATGAACAACATATTTGGTCAATATTTAGATAAGTTTGTTTTGATATTTATCGATGATATTACGATTTATTCAAAAACAAAATAATAACATGAAGAAAATATAAGAATAATACTACAAACATTACATGCACATCAACTTTATGTAAATTTTAGCAAGTGCGACTTTTCGCATAAAAATATACAATAATTGAGACATATTATTTCCTAGGATGGGATACAATGGATCAAGAAAAGATAAAGGAAATTTTAAAATGTCCTAGACCCACAAATGTAGTAGAGATATGATCATTCATGGGGATAACAGGTTATTACATAAGGTTCATTGAATTTTTTTCTAAAATCACTTTTTCTATTACATCCTTACAGAAAAAGGGGGTAAAGTTTATTTGGTCGAAAGAATGCCATGAAAGTTTCAATGAGTTAAAAAAATGATTAACTACTTCACCAATTCTTAAAGTTGTCGACCCTTATAGATACTTCATTGTATGCATAGATGCTAGCAAGGAAGGTTTAGGAAGATTTTTATCACAAGAAGGATACATGATTTCTTAAGAATCAAGGAAGTTAAAGGATCACGAACAAAACTATGCGACATGTGAATTGGAGTTAGATTCTCTTATTCATGCATTAAAAATATGGAATTATTACTCAATAGGAAGGAAATTTCTAATTTTAACAAACAATAATGGCGTAGAGTATTTGTTGAATCAACAAGGATTAAATGCACGACGTGCAAGGTGGATTGCATTTTTAAGTGAATTTGATTTTGAAATCAAACACATTAAGGGTAAGGAAAATAAAGTTTTGGATGCACTTAGTAGAAGGACATGTGGTATTTATGAAATAATTGTGAGTGAATTTGACAATGATCTCAAAGACAAAAATCAGATCTACAGGTAAAATAGACAATGAATATGTAAAAATAAAGGAAAAAATGTTGAAAGGTGAAGATGAAACAAACAAGATATATTTCAAAATCGACCAAGAGGGAGTTTTGAAGTTTAAAAACATGATGTACATACCAAATTCGATAGAGTTAAAATTGCTAATCCTTAATGAAATCCACAAAAATCCTTAGTCATTCCATCCTAGATATCAACAAATGATTTCAATAGTAAAAAAATAGTTTTATTGGCCTAATATGAAAACTGATATAGCTTCCTACTTGGCAAAGTTTTTAGAATGTCAAGGGGTAAACAAGGAACATCAACATCTATCAGGTTTATTGCAACCTTTCCCTATACCAACATGGAAATGTGAAGTAATATCAATGGATTTTATCACGGGTTTGATAAAAAATAAAAAAAACATGACTCAATTATCGTAGTACTAGATAAATTAAGTAAATCTACACATTTTATACCTGTAAGGTCCACCTGCAAAGTTGTTCATATTGAAAAAAAAATTATGAAAGAAAATTTTAGATTACATGGAATACCAAAGAAAGTAATTTCTGATGAGGATGTTAAGTTTACTTCGAGTTTTTGGAAGGCATTGTTTGCATGTCTTGAAGCTCAGTTGAAATTTAGTACAAGTTACCATCAGGAAATAGATGGACATACCGAACCTACTAATTAGATTATTGAAGACATGCTCAAAATGTACGTGATGGATAAACTGACAAAATAGGAAGACTGCTTACCTTAGTAGAATTCACCTACAATAATGGTTATCAAGCCTTTGCCAAAATGAATCGATTTGAAATCCTTTTTGGAAGGAAATGTAGGTCTCCTATTAGTTGGGATGATCCAGTAGATAGGATCATGGTTGGACCAGATATGTTACAGAAAATGGAATCCATTGTTAAGACGAATTAAAAAAATTTAAAGGTGGTGTAGGACCGAAAAAAGAGTTACGCAGACCAGAACATAGTACATAAATAATTTAATATTGGATATCATGTTTATCTCCAGGTTAAGGAAAGAAAGAGTTCGCTAAAACTTGGAAGATGTACAAAAAAAACACTGAGTTTTTGTGGACATTTTGAAGTGCTAGCTCACATCGGGCCAGTGGCATATCAGCTAGCACTACCAACAAATTAAAATTTTCATAATATTTTTCATATTTAGTTGTTAAAGAAGTATTGTCATTACCTTACTCATGTAATAGATTGGAATTTGTTACAGGTGGAACCATAAGGCGAGTTACAAATGGAACCTTTTCACATTGTGGACAATAAAGAAATAATGTTGCGGAACTGGGTCATCGTACCGATAAAAGTGTGGTGGAATAACTTCAGTACCAAAGAAGCTACTTGGGAGTTGGAGGATTTCATGAGGAATACATATCCAACTCTATTCCAAGGATGACAGAGAAATAATAATCCTTTAAAACCTAGGACGGTGTTAAGTCCAAGGGGGAGAGTATGTAATACCCCTCAAATAAAGTATTTGGCATG
Source organism: Picea engelmannii (assembly GCA_009831015.1). Classification (NCBI taxonomy): domain Eukaryota; kingdom Viridiplantae; phylum Streptophyta; class Pinopsida; order Pinales; family Pinaceae; genus Picea; species Picea engelmannii. Next base: position 107,083 of record ML791737.1, on the reverse strand, counting down.
TTAATAATTTCCTAAGTGGAAAAATTTGAAATTAGGATTTGAAGGAAAAATTTATTGTTATTAATTCAATTATTGTTTAAGATGGTGACTTGCCAAGTGTCCTTAATTATTGGACAAATGTAAGAGACAATATTTTTTATTTAATTAATAAAGGGGGAACAAAAGGAACAACGAGGTTAAAAGAGATGATTATGAATCCATGACTAGGGAAAAAGATGAAGCTAACCCTAGGAATGAAAGGACATGTGGCAAAGGTATTTTTTTATGATTGACACACTCTGAAAATAAGGGATTCCCAAAGCTGCGAAAATTCCCAAGGATGGAAAAAGCTTGGAAAATACTAAGACTTGGAAAAAAATTATATATATGCATGTGTGAGGAGGCATGCCACTTATTAGCGCATGGGTAGAAGGATTTACTAGTAAATTTTCATTAGTGATTAAAAAGAGAACAAAAAGAAGTTGTTGTGTGAGCACTGAACTGTTAGAAAACTATTGAAGACACAAAGGTTGTGCTGGAACTGAAGGCTCATTTCTCCCTTATGGATTCATGATCATGCTTGGGGTGATTCGATAAAGTTATTTTGAATGATCCATTTTAAGGCTAGGTGGAACTTGGTTTCTCCTTCTATTTTCCTAGGTGTTTATTTCCTTTTTTTTGGTTATTTAATGGAAGGATTAATGTTGTTAGTGAGACTATGAAGTATTATTCAGTATGATCATTTAGAAAGTTGTTTGAATGTTTTCCTTTAAATAAAATATAATGGAAAATAGTAAAGTAAAGAACTCATATGGTTGAATAATTATATATATATGTGTATGGATAAGTTTGACATGAATTACAAATTATTGCTAATACTGTTATAAATACATTGAAAATTGTATAATGTATCTACATAAGTATTTTATAATCTGCTTCATTTAATTATCTTTAAATACATTGCAAATTACACATTATAGACTTTATGTACAAAAGCCATTGGACTCACAAATCCAAAGATCCACATATATTTTATGAGAAAAATAACCCAGTTTTATTTAAAACATTATCGATATTACCATCAATTAAACGATATAAACCAGAGGACGATGTCATAGTTTTTTTCAAAGAACGGAGCTAATATGGAACCAGATTACCTTTCCGTCTATGCCTCTTCGTTTTTCTATGTTGACTGGATCATACCTGAAACGATTGAAATAAATTGAATTAATGTATAATTCTGTATATACATAGATACAAATTAAATTACATATGAATCATATGATAGTGGGAAACACCAGAGATGTATATTTATACATTAAGTCCATTACTGCCACTTGTCGAGATACAAGCAATTATTGATTAAACAATCGATTTCTAAACTGGTATAATATAATTCCGACGGAAACAAACTTACTATAATGTAACGATGTAGGAATTAAACTAACTGTATGAAAAAATTAGTCAATAAAGGGGCATGGGAAGTGGATATCCGAGACACAAATATGTACTCTGGTTTGTATAATATAATACCAGAAATTATTCCCCGGTATTATATGAATAATTTCATAATGACAAGTAAAATGAGTACCAGCAATATGCAAGGAAAATCCTAACATACTATGCATGTTATGGAAACCATTAACATCTGTGATTTTATATCCACTCGGATTAATGGTGAAAATTATAACTATTATTTAAACAAAAGCCCATTGTATAAATAGACAATGGGAGTGATAATTCAGAAAGATCAGATTCGAATATGTGGAGGTTAATAGATTTGATATCGCCAAGCATGGAGACCCTTATTAAATCGCAAGGACATACAAACGTTCAAGAGATAGACTACAATTTGGTCATAGATAACTAAGAAATGAACGGGAAACAACTACAGATCTTCCGACGAGTTAGGTAAGGAATAACCCTTACGTTTTTAGAGCCTGCACTTGACAAAACAAAATAGTCGATTTTTTCACAGAGATAAGAAAAACCAGGTAATACGAAAGTCCATATGTTAAGAGGGAGAACCTAGAATACATGTCCTTGGAAATATAAAATACCAGACGCAGAACTAACGTTTAGGTTCGACCCAGGCGAAAGGCCATAGGCCATTGACGGTCCAACGATGCATTCAACAGAAGAATAATGTCAATGTATCCATTGACTATATTTGTAAGACAAGTGGTACTGAAATGGTCCCTCAACTCCTCTGTAGAAGTAAAATGCGACTTATCCAAAACAAAATAGTTGCAAGAGTTAACAGTTAAGTTAACTATTACTATGAGACAGAAAGAGCCGACTTGCTCATCAATACATTCATTAAATTATTGTATTTAAATGAAGAACTGGTTAAGTTTTCTTCTTACCTCTCGTTGGTCGTTCCTTGAATGTTAACCAGAGGAACCCACGAGGTCGTCGAAGGCCAACTCTGTCCATTTACCTCCTTCATCGTCTTCCTTGAAAGATTAAAATGTTCTAACACCGGAACAAAATGGTAATTTCTCCATCACTCTGTGAGGGACTATAAACTAATTTACGAGTTCTAGGTTCTAAAAGGGTTACGAACCTTAGAATTTACAATTTCATAGCTAACGAACCTCTCATAGGAAGGATCCAACCTAACGCTTGGGCCGTGGAAAGAAAATAGGGTAATGAAAAACCTATTGGTGGTTTTTGAGGGTAAAAAACACTAGAATTGATATATTAATTTCGATAGTAATAGGACTATGACAATCGTAGTACGAACACATCCGACCAAGTGTGGCATGGTAAACTCATAGTGGAAGACCAACAAACTAAGTGTTCCAGAAGGAAACGAGTTAAGGCTAAACCAAGACAGATAAGGTCTCAAACTGGCCAAAGTTAATGCACATCAAAATTCATAGGTCACAAATGGGATAAAGTTAATGCACGTCGAAATCATATGTTAGGGTAATTGGAATCATGGCTTCAAGGTAAGTCACGATCTGGCAACGTTAATGGCATTTCCAAGTCAAATTTCAGAGTAAGTTGAAAAATGACTTCAGTTTAATCCACTATGTTTCTTTTGTCCATGACCTTAGTGAAATCCAAAACCTTGGTAACAACTTATTACATACAAGACTCGGTTTGACTTAAGCGCACTCAATATTTCTTCAAATTCCCTCATTGCAATGTTGAAGTGTAAATTAAAACACGCATTGTGACCTTGACTTAAGCGCACTCAATATTTCTTCAAATTCCCTCATTGCAATGTTGAAATGTAAATTAAAACACGCATTGTGACCTTATCCGAGGAATAGTATTTCCAAAGTTAAGTAGTTGTTGGATATGAAACCTTATATGGTGAAACAAAATTATAAGGTAAATAACAAAGAAATTATATTTAGAATGAATACAGCGGAAATGCTTAAGGATACCTTAAGAAAATTTGTAGTTCCTATACAATAGTTTGATATTATTTGGTTCACTTCAGGAACAAGTGAATACGAATAAGAATTAAACAAAACTTGTTTTGTATGGATTTTTTTTTAGTACATTACAACATGGTTTATTATTTGCTGACGAGTCTCATGAATATGGGAACCAATGTGCCCAAAAATCCACCACATAAGGAAATATTTGTATATTACCATGCACCAATTAAGTTAATTGTGTTGGATAGTTTCGAAAATTTAAATCAAACATTGGATGAATTTATTTCAAGAAACCAAGTTTAAGAAGCAGAGTTTTTTAATTAAGATTCTGAAAAAGAGGAACCAATTCCTATAAATCCTAAATCATTTATTACAAGAAAGAAGAGTTTTTTAATTAAGATTCTGAAAAAGAGGAACCAATTCCTATAAATCCTAAATCATTTATTACAAGAAAGAAGGATAAACAAAAGAATAAAAATGAGTGTTTACAACAACCTAAAGTACAATGAAAAAAAATGATTCGGAATGGATTCTCATACTTCTGATAAATATAAAGTTAGAGAAACCAAGACCAATAAGAAAAATAATAGAAAGGAAACACAAATTTCCGAAAACATTTCGATTGATAAATTGAAATAGTAGGGCAATAATAAAATTATAGAAGTGGACTATGATTCCACTGATGAAGAGACTCCACCCAAAATAGTAAAAACGGTGAGGGGATCAACATCCAAACATATATTGGTTGCAACAGATCATATTAAAACACAGATGGATCGAAAGGAACAGGAAGAAAGTTTGTTGAAGAAAACAGAATCCTAGAGAAATAAAATATGAGGATGAACATATGTTCGATGCAACATATATTTTGGAACATATACCATTATAAGAAGAAATGCTTGAACATGATATTCCCGATGTAAATGAAGAAGTACAATTTTTTCGTACAGAGACCATAGTTGATGAACTTACTCCCAAATTAAATAAAGATAGGAAGAGGGTAACCACAGGAAAGACAACCATACAAGAAATAAAAATAGGAAGAGGGTAACCACAGGAAAGACAACCATACAAGAAATAAAAACTTTGGACAGGGTAGTTGAGGAAGAAAATGGTAAGGTAAAAGAAAATCATGCTCAGCTAATGGGAACGTAAGATGAACCCAAGAATAAATGTAGGGCTCTTAAGAAGAATGCAAGGAAATGGTATGCCCAAAATTTAAAAATCATCTAGCAAAATAAAAGGTTATGTGATAAGATAAAGAAGAAAAAGATTAAAAGTAGGGGAACTTAAACAATAATTTTTTTCAGAGCCTTAGGACAGTTGAAGAACTCAAGAAACACATTATTGGATTTTTGAATCAATAATTACTTGAAAATAATATGCATGAGGACATGCTATATCCTCTTTCTTATGGAGATGTTGGATGTGATATTTGACTTCTTTTTCAGCTCCATTTTGACCTCAAAAACTAATATGTTTTCCCATTTTTACCTAATTAATGGAATAATGAGTGTACATAAGGTAATAACTTGTTAATTGAGATTAAATTTTGTTTTTATTCTTGTAAATAATTTTAATAGCTATTTTTTTAGAAAAATTACCTATAATCTCATTATAACTTGAATTTACTCTCATGAGTGATTAAAAAATTATAGGTAATAAGTTGTTAATTGCAATTAAATCTTGTTTTTATTCTTATAAATAATATTAATAACTACTTTCTTAGGAAAATTACCTATAATCCCATTATAACTTGAATTTACTCTCATGAATGATTACAAGAATTATAGGGTGCCATATCTTCATTCTCTCTTCAACAATACCAAGAGATGGTGATTTATCTACCTTTTCATCCCCATGTCATTCAACACTCGAAGGTCAATGATATCCAAATTTGATACGAAGTTATTACAAGAAATTCACAAAACTATTTGCAAATCCGCCAGCTCACTCACACAATTGGGAATTCAATGCTAGAAGTACGGAGCTAAGATCATATTATCATAATATCAAGGAAAATCTATGTCAAATTCTATAATGGAGATCTAAATTATTTTCATGTAATTCGTTCTTAAAAACAATGTAGTGAGGAACACTCGACTTTCTTGTAATACTTATAAAAAATGAGAAACAAAGTATAGGGAAGTTAGTGAGAATGTTGTTATGAACCTAAAGACATATTGTAATTATTGATATTTTCCTTGAATTCAATATAATGAAGTTCTTAGTTATCTTATGGGTTCAAGTTCTCTACACCTTTGAGTTTAATTAACAACATATCTCGGAGGCCCCCTAGTATGCGTTGTCTTTATTTTTAAGAAGTGTGTTGGAAGTATTTTCTCTTAGTTTCTTTTATATTTGTTACTATTTTTTTTGAAAAAACATATTTGTTGTAATTTCCTATAAATGCATAATTTTAGATTCGAGACAATGTTTTTTTTTGTGTATAGGGAATAATTGTTTAGGATGATAATGTTAAGACAATAAAAAATTGAATTATCTTCCATATATTGAGCTATACCAACAATTATCACATCATATGCTCAAAGATTAAACGAAGTCTGTAATTTTCCTTATCTGCACATTTCATTTCAGTGTTTGAGTAAGATCAAGCTGACCTCGAGCCAACATGTCACTCATATTGAGAAATATTCCTTTGTCCAAGACCTAGTTGTCCAAGACAAAGAGTTTGTAAGAAAACACGCATAGTGACTTCTTGCAATATGATTCTCTACCATTTGACGATCAAGTCTAAGTCACAGAGAACATAGGAAATATTTTTTATCTCTGAGTTTGGCATTTTACTATTTGATTTTTACATGGAATCCTTACACATTTTTAAGACTAGTTTTTCACATATTGTGCCCCTGTCTTGGAATTTAAACATATAAAAAAAAAATTCTATCATTCAAAAATAATTAAAAATTAATTTAATCATATAAATTCTCCATAGAATTCTTTCAAATTCCTTTTATCTATTTTTAACTTAGGTGGATATCTATTGTTGATAGAATAGGTTGTTATTCTTTCATATGATAGAATAGGTTGTTATTCTTTCATAACTTGTCACTTCAAATGCTATAGTTGGTACTTTATCATATGTATTGAATTTTATATATATATATCTAAGACACTATAATATTAAGTTGTTGATGACAAAATATGACTAAGTCAATTTTAGCTCCTTCGATAAAAATGTTAGATAACAAACCACACTCATTAATTAACTTTATTTATTACTTATGATTAATTTATAAGATATATTAATTTCTATTTAATATTATTTAAAAAAATCAATGTATATTACACTTATGTAATTATACATCATACCCTAAAATGATTCCATATTATATTAACAATATATAATAATTAGAAATATATATCACAACATTCCCAAACTTTCCTAAATAGTAAATCCTATTTTTATTTTTATTTTCTGTATTATTTGTTATGAAATAATATTACAATATTATACATCCATAAGAAACATATGAAAATTCAAGAGGGTTTTAAATGTCATTCCATTGTTATTGTAAAACTCTTTTGACCGTATCTCATACAAATTTAGCTTCCTTGACTACTTACTTAGTACATATATTTATTTTGATTATTATTATTTATTTATCATTAATATATTTTAATAGTAAATTATATATTATAATATTTAATTGTGCTAACTCGTTAACTTTATATTTTTCTTGAGTATTTCCTTAATCAGTGGTTAAATTTGATGGGTATTTACCTTTTTTTTCCATTTTAATTGTCAAATACTAGCAATTTCAAAATTTACACATCATCAAAGACGTTCACTTAATTTTTGAAATCTTCAATTTACGAGAAAAATAAAAAAAATTGCAACTTACAAGTCACGAAGATTCTTTGAAAATTGGATCATATCACATCTTGCAGTTTGAAAAGTAAAGGTTGAGCGGGGAAAAAAGATCAAGGATTCAGAAACACTGCGCAAAAGATAAATGCAACTATACATATAGGTAAGTCTCATTAATATTAAATTGCAATTGTAGTGATGGAAATTTGACTCAAGCTAGAAAACACCTTCTTGCACACTTATTTTCTCATTATATTTGGATTTTGAGAATAATGTCTTCCTGAATATTGATAATAATAATAAACATGGGTGTGACCACATTATATTAATAATGATACTTATTTAAAATTTTGCAATCCATAACTTTTATTATTATTTTTACAACAACCATTCATAACTACTTTTTTTCTTTTTCCTTTTTCATTGCATGCATAGTACTTAGTGTTTGGTGGATTGTTTTTGTACAATGATTGGATCTATCTTGAATTGAGGCACAAAAATAAGTTGTAACCTCTTATTTGGTGATTTTCAAAATTGAAACAGTGTGCAAGGTGTTAAGGTGTTAATATTTGACAGGTAGGAGTACCCGTCAAATTTATACCCTCTCCTTAATGCATACATTTGTTTTGATTATCATTATTTATTTATCACTAATATTTGCTAATAATAAATTCAATGTTATAGTGCTTAATTGGGCTAACCCCTCAAACTTATATTGTGTTGAAATATTATAACTTCGAAGAATATTCTGATTATATTTGAGTTATTATCTTGTAGATAAAATCTCGTTTTGTGGATTGATCATGTCGGGTCTTGTATAAGACCAAATCCCTTTTTGTGGATTGGTCAAACAATATTTATATGGTGGTATTTGTAAAGTCGGCCCCTAGGGTTTATAAAGTGGTTTTAACCACTCTTGGAAGAATTCGTCCCTACTAAGTGAATAAACCTTACCCCAATGCTTCCTCAACTAGTATTTATAAGTGAGGATGGTGCATCCCTTGTTCATTAATTCACTCACTAAACAAGTGCAAATATTTTGGAGGTAGTTGCAGTTACAGGAGGAAGGAGAAGAGAGGCACATGCTCAGTCCTAGTTTATGTGTGGTGTTTTGGTCTTATTCTTGGCATTGTATTGGAAATCTATCATTGGGGAAGTTTTTGTTGGGTTTTCTCCCCCATGAGGGTTTCCCAGGATTAAATGTTGTGTATCTTGTGATTTTGTTTCTTTCAGTGATCCTCTTTATGTTGTTGTTTTGGAAATGCATTGAATGCTCTAGTAAATTGGAAATAACCTAATAACATTACTATAAATTATCATGGTATCAAATATTGAATGAATAAAGAACCTTTCCCTCGATATCTAAAAACGTCACTATTGTCGTACATGGAAATTAAGGATTTTTACTGAAGAAGGATTTTTGACCAAAAACCATCTAGGGAATTGTTTCCTACCCTACCACATCCTTTGGTAGCTTTAGTGAACCTTTTTAGTGGCTAGACTCTCCAGAAAGTCAAACCCTAGTTTTTGTTGGTACTAGAAAATGAGAACCAGTACCAGTCCAAAAGTGTGCAGGTCAAGTTTCAAGGGATAAAACTTGAAATTTTATGAAACAATCAACTCCAGTAAACTCGCCTCTACCCAGTGCATCTAGTCCCTGGATCAGAATTCCAAAATTTGAAGTTTGAAAAATTAGGGTTTCCTCATAAAACCCTAAGTAGCAGTGCGAGTTCCTTCATGCCAATTGCAACACTAATTGCAGTGAAATTTTTTGTGAAGATATGAGACTAATTTTATTGTCCTAGTGCAAGTTACCCTAGAAAATATTTGGCTAAATTTAAGTTACAAGTTGAAGCACCTTTGAAGTTTTAAAAGTTTGTTAATGCTTGTTGCTATTGTCGAATGGTGCCACTACCTGTAGATGTTGTCAAAGGTACGTACTTACATATGTTTAAAGTGTATCATTACTTTAAAGGGAACTTGCAAGATATTTTGTCTAAGAAACAATCATATATCCAAAAGGATCTCATATTTGAGACATTTAGAGGAACTATGAACCCCAGGTTTGATTACCTTGATATTCCTCTACTTGTTATGACATTATTGTGATCTTATGAATATTTAGGTTACATTTTTTGAACTTATCATACTAACCAATGGTCAAAACTAAAGTCAAAGTATTAGAATGATTAAATTTGAGATTATAGAGTGTATTCCCTCACTCAAATTGTTGTCAAGATAGCATAATGTCTTAGTACAAAGGACAGGTTGAATAAAATACTTATCATCTTGAGTGAAGGAGACTCAGAAGAAAATCAACAAGACCCATTCTTAAGGACAATGACCCGAGGTTCCAGGTTTGATTGATTAAGTTGATAATCTTCAAATTTTCATATGTCAAGTTTGATAACTTACAAGTAAACACTATAGTTGTGATAACAATATTTGAAAAGTTTTATACTTTGTAGCATGTGATCATTATCAAGATAAATGATTATTGAAATCAATTATAAGATATAACTACCATCTCCTCGAGGAGAAAGTTCTTGTTTTGTTTCCAGGATACCATGGAGGAATGATTGAACACAACACTAGAAAAATGTTGTTCTCATTTCCTATTATTGTATTTCTTACTTTTTTGTTTCAAGAAGGTCACAAGTGATATATCTAAAGGAGCTACTCTGACGATTGTTATTGCTCCTATTTTATTATTATTATAAACAATATTATTATTCTCTATTGTTTCTCCCTTGTTATCCTTTTTTCAGGCAGTTCATAGATGATAACCCCGAGGGAGATATAGTGACAATTGCAAGAGACAACATATTAGATAAGACATGAAGAAGACTATTCAAGTTGTATACATGATTGTATACATATGTGTACCAAAGAATATGAAGAAGAAGCTAATTTTGAGATACAAAGTATCTCATATGAAGATTGATCGTAATGAGTAGAAGTCTCCAAAAATGATTGAACATTAGAATTGGTCAATGGATAATGAATCCACCTTGACATGAAGAAAAATTCATTTGAAGCTTGACTCAACTTTTCATATTAATACTTGTTATTCAACACCAAGTATATCCTGCAGAGACTATGAAGTTTGTGTAGACTTAGAAGAAATCAAGACTTAGAGTAAGCCTGATCTCACAAAGGATCGGATGAAGAGACTAGAAGAATAATGGCATGAGTTGAGAAGACTAGATCTTAGGTTTTGAGACCTCTAGGAGACATGAAATATCTTGGGAATATTCCCCTTTTTTAGTAACAGAGAAGGAAGCTAGTTAGAAGGACTGGGATATGCATTTTTTCTTAAGACTAGAAAGGAATTCAATGGTGACTTCCAAGATTGATCTAACAGATCAAGCATGTTGCAGATAACAATATAAATCCATAGAAAACCTGATTTGTTTCTAGAGGATTCTCCCAGCAAGAGGGAGAAGAATAAGACAAGACACTTGCTCCAGTAATCAAAGAAATAGTTTCAGTATTCATGAAGACAACCAAACAAATCATGATTTTGATATAGTATGAGATTTAGGGGGAGAATCCCTTGTACTTGAGATTGATTTACATCCATGAAAGAAGAAAATATACCTTCAGTATCAGTTATTAAGCCACTCTTAGTTTCATATGAAGTTGTTTCCATGATAGAATAGAATAACTACTCTTAGAGTTCAACATCTACAATGATTCTCAGCTTCAGATAAATTGCAGGTGTAGAGTCTTGGTCCCAAAGAAGCAATTGCAGAAAGAGAAGAGGACATACTCTTAGTTAGTGAGAGAGATAGTGCTTTGCAGAAAGCACATAAAGCTAGCATATGATTGTGAATATTAATTTGCATCTAATAAAGTGTATGAGGTTGGTACAATGTGATGTGGAAAATTGGTTTCAAAGTATAGTACGAGAAGAATCATGTCTGGAAGTAGAAGTAAACTCCAAGATCTTGGTATGTTAGGATTCATTGTTTTCTGAAAAGCTTGGGATTTACCAAGATTAAATTTGATTCTAATATTTTCTTCAAGGTTATGAATCATGAGTCAATTGTATTGCTACTATATGTGGATGAATTATTCTTGACAAGAGAAGAACATCTCATCATAGATTGCCAAAGGAAGCTCATTGCATAATTTGAGATGTAAAACCTAGGCCCGATGCATTATTTATTAGGTCTTGAAGTTTGTGATGCAGACCCCCCCCTTCTCTCCTTGAGGTTGCTCGACCTCCCAGTCAAGGATCAATTACATCAAGGAGTCGGATTGACTCTTTGGGATCCTGTTGATTTTACACAGGCCCTCCTTCCTCCTAAGGCGTAGGTCGCATGGTACCCGTGGGCCCTATCCTTAGCACTGCTCAAATCTAAATGTCAATGGGCAGTAGCTTCTTTCCCATAGTCCCTCTCTCCATAAGACCTTGGTCTATGACTTGGGGCTTAATCTCTTGGGTGCTCTGGATTCCGGGCTTTGGCCATTTCAACTGCAGTCGTCACCAAATTCTCTAAATCCCAAACTGTGAACATAACCGTCACAAGGATCAGGTACCTATCAGTTCCTTGAATCAATGACCCATTGTAATTTCGCCCTCTGATGCTTCGAGTAATTCCGAAAAAAATCTCCACAAAACTTTAGAGTGGAGAACCTCTGAAGTTCAAAATATGACGTCACGTGTTTGTATCAATCTACGACCACGATCCTCTCTTCTAGATTAGACTTTAGGAACTTTCACTCCTCTTACTTGTGTTCCTCCCGATTAGTGAATCAGTGAAACGTTTATCTAATGCCACATGTCTCCTAGCGATCGAAGGCTAGGGTCTAATCCGCTCTTCGGAGCTTCGATGATTTCACACTCTGCTTGTCTGAGAACTCCCAGAGTACCTCCGCTCTGGAGTCTCTGATATTTTGCAACTTGTCCCTCTGGACGATGGATGGTTCCAATGTAGTTCAGGCCTCAGGACTTCAGGAATATTTGCTCCTTTGCGCTTCAAAATTCCTAAATGTGCAAAGTCCGAAGGACTTCCACTGTTATCCCTCATGCAACTTCCTTTAGATCTGATGGCTATTAGACCTTGTGATTAGATCCGATGGTTGGGATTTATTTTCCTCCCCTGTGCGCTCCTCTTTACCTAGACTTAGATCTGACGATCCATATTTTCTCTCCCATCGAGAATTGACGGATCCTATAGCTTTTCCTGCTGCACATTTTGCTTTTAGGAAACACTATCCCTCATGAGCTTGAATGACTTAATACTCAAATGGGCTCTCCCCTTTGATCCTCCCTTGGAAAGTCCAAATGACTTGTATTCTTCATGCGTTGTTTAAAGCAGTATTTCTCTTGATATTGGGGCTAGGAACAAGTTTGCTTCTACGCATTCCTTGCACTTGAGTGGCCTTGAAATTGATGTGTTTCAAAACTTTGTCCGAGTATTGGCTTGGTGCACTCCTTGCAAAGGTATTTCTCCAGAATTTTCAACAACTCTATTCCACCTTGAGCTTCAATTGCTCGGACCTCAAAGGTCTTTGCCCCTTCTATTCCTCAAGGGGATATCTATGCCCTCTTGGCACCTTCTACTCAAGAACTCCTTTATTTTCTTGCAGAGTATTCAACAACTTTGTGAGTGTCTTCTCCTTGACACTCCTCTTCTCAGAAATTGAAATAAGGTTCACCTGTCCACACTTGCACTTTCTCAATGCCCTCCTAGAAGAGCTCTACAAAGTCTTCAATAACTTTTTTCTACAGTTACTCCTGCGTAAACGTTTCTCCAGGGTTTTCAATAATCTTGTCTCTTTGTGCCTCCTCTACGCAATCTCTCCTCCAAGGTATTCAGTAACCTTGAGGCTCCTCTCCGAGTCTGTAGATTGTTCTGGTGTGACCTCTTGGCACGTTCTCCTCTAAACTCGAAGTAGAGTCCAAATACGCACTCATTGCATTGCCTCAAAGAGTTTCCAACACTTTGTCGCCCACTCCTTTCACTTAGCCTAAAGAACCCAGAACAACTCAACAACTCTTGAATAGATAGTGGAACCTATCTTCATCCTATATGTGGAAACTATTCATACATATCTACAATGTACATTCATATAAACATAAATGACATTCACAAACAAAAATTCACCACACAGGAATTCAGAAATAGTGAAATCTATTTTTTTTTATTAATTTGAATGCTTGGTTACAATATGTGCAGGCTGGACTACAATAGAGTCTCAGCTCTCTCAAGCTCTCTTGAAGAACTCTTCTTCCTCCTAAACTTCCTCCTCATTATCTTTCTAATGAAATCAGATATAAATATTTTTTTACAAACTAAGGGCTCCTCAAACCTTTCCATCCAAGCTACCTAACTCTCATTGATTACATTGAATTTCATTCAATGGATATCTAGTCCGAATCAGATCTAGATCTCATCATCCTGTTAGCCATTAAAGGTGACACCATCTCCTGATTGCACAAAGCCATCGATTTGTCTCTTCCACCCTTATGAAATTTAATTTCATTTAATTACATTTTAAAATTTGAAAATGAAGGAAAAATGAGAGGGTCGATGCCTCTCCCCTCCTTGAATGCACTTTGATGTGATGCAATGTTGGCCCATTGGCGAGGTGGAGCGATGATTTTGCATCATACTCCACTACTGGGAAAATCATGAGCTCCTACTCATGAGCTCATTTTCCCTAGTGTTGAAATCCCCCTGGATCCCAAAATCTCTCTTGGAGTTGTCCTCTTCCTCCTTTGTTTTGTTGTTGTTCTTTCTCCTTCTTCTTCCCTACTTCTATGGAAGGCTCTCCTCATCTCAGCTTATCCCTACTGATAGCTTATGTTGTTGAGATTACCATAACCTTCCTTATCTCCTCTATCACCCTGTCCAACTTCTTTGTTGGTTGGATCTCCTTATGGAGTCTTCTCAACTACAACTCATCCTCCTCATACATATCAAAGGGTAGATCATTTTGATCCCCCATGTTGTTTTTTTCTTCTGTGGAATTATCTTGCCACTTTCTTGTAGACTCCACTTCTGCAGTCTCACCACTGAGTTGCTTCTCATCTTTCTCCTCTGACAAATTAGCTTATGTCAACTCCTCTTATGTTGGTTCAACTCCAACTTGCAATCATCTCCTATTCAGCTTGCTAGCTGGAAATTTTGAGTGAATCTGTTGAATTCTCTTCTCCTTATGTTAGGGCACACATCAGTGTCTGATCCTTCTCCTCCTCCTCTTTGACAGTCTTTGTTGCCTATATTTCTTTTGATGTTGCATCTGCAACACATTCTCTGGCCTCAACTAGGCTATGTGGAAGGAATACCTCAATTCCCCCAATGATCAGAATACTTCTTTGATCCTCCTCTGTCATCACTCCTTGTTGATCCGAACTCTAAGATGAGTTCATGAGACTTTCATATTGTCTCCTCACTTCTCCCTTTCCCACCTGGAAATATGGGATTTCTCTTCTGCCCTCCTAACAGTCTATGAGATCAACTAATCTCATCTCATTGCCCACCTGGAAATTTAAATTTCATTCACTTCCCTTCTGGAAGTCTATGATATCCTCAATATATCTCTCTTCCTCATCACTGAGGGTCCTCCCAACTTGTGGTTCAAAGATGTAAACCATATCTTGTTCTGTGTCACTGAGGTTTTCAGCATGCCTCCAACACCTCCTCAAATCTTGTTGTTTCCTTCAGGCCAACAACTTCTGGACAGGCCACCTCACTTTCCTCTTCAAAGTCCATTGATACGTCTAGTGTACCTTTACCTCATGCCGCATCTTCAATGCTAGTTGTTCCATTCTGTCTCTTATCTCAATGAGCTCCTTTTCAATTTCTACTTTACTTTTATGTTGGTGGCCCTTTCCTTGACCACGCCCATGGACTTCAGTAGCCATTTTCACCCTCTACCTTCCCTCCTAGAAATTATGTTCTTCTCTCTGCAACTAATAGCATCTCCAACTTATCCTACATATCACCTGGTTGTTTCAATTTGTTGTTGCACACTTGCAACAACCCTTCGCACAGAGAATCTGTACTCTCCATCCTTCTTCACCTGCTGTCCTGGGGAGAAATTTAACTTCTGATACCATTTAATGTTATTGGATTATCCCCTTCAACTCCTTCGCCTAAAAAATAAATACAAAATAAATCTTTTGATACCATTTGATGGTATCAAAGTATCTCCTTTCATCATCTCTCCTTTTCCTACGATCTACAATAAAATTTCATATCCAATACCACTTGATTAAGACCCCCCCTTCTCTCCTTAGGGTTTCTCAACCTCCAAGTCAATTATCGTTCACATAAAGGAGTCAGATCGACTCTTTGGGCTCCTGCTTATTTTACACAGGCCCTCCTTCCTCCTAAGGTGCAGATCGTATGGTACCCGCCGGCCCTCTCCTTAGCGTTGTTCAAATCTCAACGCCAACGCGTGATAGCTCCTTTCCACTAGTACCTCTCTCCATGCGACCTTGGGCTATGACCTAGGGATTAATCTCCTGGGAGCTCCGTATTTTGGGGTTAGACTGTTTCAACTGCAGCCATCACCAAATTCTTCGAACCCTGAACTGTGAACATAACTGACGCAAGGATCAACAGTGCCCATCTCTTCCTTGAATCAACAACTCGTCGTAATTTCACACTTCATATAATTTCAAAACATTACTCCACAAAACTTCAGAGTGGAGACCCTCTGAAGTTCACAATCTGACGCCATGTGTCTATCTCGATCTACAACCACGATCCTCTCCACTCGATTTTCCTCCAGGAACTTTCACTCCTCTTACCTATGTTCCTCTCGATTAGCAAATCAAAAAAGCGTTCATCTAATGCCACATGTATCCTAGCGATCGATGGCTAGGGTATACTATGATCTTTGGAGCTTCGGAAATTTCACACTCTTATTGTCCGAGAACTCCCAGAGTACCTCCGCTCTGGAGTCTCAGATCTTCCGCCACCTGTCCCTCTAAATGATGGAAGGTTCTGATGTAGTTTGAGCCTCGGGACTTCAGAAATATATGCTCCTTTACGCTTCAACATTCCCAAATGTGTGAAGTCCGAACGACTTCCACCTTTATCCCTCATGCAACTTCCTTTAGATATGAGGGATGTCATACCTCGCACTCAAATCTGACGACTGGGATCTATTTTCCTCCCCTACACACTCCTCTCTACCTGGACTTAGTTCTGATGGTCCAGATTTTATCTCCCGTCGAGAATTGATGGCTCATGTAGCTTCTCCTACTACACTTTGCAGTTTTAGGAAACATTGTCCCTCCTGAGCTTGAATTATTTAATACTCAAATGGACTCGCCCCTTTGATCCTGATAGGAAACATTGTCCTGCGCTGTTGAAAGAACTATTTCTCCTGATCTGTCCACTTCTGCACACTCCTTGTGCTTGATTAGCCTTCAGATGGTTGTGTTTCAACACTTCATCCGAGTGTTGGCCTAGTGCACTCCTTGCACAGGTCTTCTTCCATAATGTTCAACAACTATGTTCCACCTTAAGCTTCAACTGCTCGGACCTCAAAGGTCTTTGCCCCTTTTGTTCCTAGAAGGGATACTTGTGCCCTCTTGGTACCTTCTAATCAAGCACTCCTTGCTGAGCTTGCAAAGTATTTAGCAACGCTGTGAGTGTCTTATCCTTGACACTCCTCTTCTCATAACTCAAAATAGCATGCACCTGTGCACACTTGCACCTGCCCAATTCCCTCCTGGAAGAGCTCTACAGAGTCTTCAATAACTTTATGCTATGCTTACTCTTGTGCAAAATTTTCTCCAGGGTATTCAGTAATCCTGTCTCTTTGTGTCTCCTTTACGCAATGTCTCCTCCAAAGTATTTAGTAACCTTGAGGCTCCTCTCTGAGTCTATAGACTATTTTGGTCTTCCCTCCTGGCACTTTCTCCTCTAAACGTGAAGCAGAGACGAGATACACAATTCTTGCGTTGGCTCACAGAGTTTCTAGCACTTTGTTGTGCACTCTTTGGACTTAGCCTAAAGAGGCTAGAACAACTCAACAACTCTCGAACAGATAGTGGAACCTATCTTCATCCTGCAGATGGAAACTATTCATACATATCTACAACATTGATTCATATAAACACAAAACGACATTCACAAACAAACATTCACCACACAGGAATTCAGAAAAGTGAAATTTGTTCTTCTTTATTAATATGAATGCCTGGTTACAATATGTGCAGTCTGGATTACAACAGAGTATCATCTCTCTCAATCTCTCTCAAAGAAATCTTCTTCCTCCTAAACTTCCTCCTCATTATCTTCCTAATGAAATCAGATACAAAAATATTTTTTCAAAAGAGGGGCTCCTCGAGCCTTTCCCTCCAAGATACCTAACTCTAATTGAATACATTGAATTTCACTCAATGGCTATCTAGTACACATCAGATATAGATTCCATCATCCTGTCATCCATTAAAGACGACATCATCTCCTCCCTACACAAAGGAATAGATTTGGCTCTTCCAACCTTACAACATTTAATTGCATTTAATTACAATTTAAAATTTGAAAATAAGGGGAAAATGAGAGGGTCGGCGCATCTACCCTCCTTGAATGAGCTTTGATGTGCTGGAATGCTGGCACATTGTTGAGGTGGAGTGATGCTCCTGCATCAATTTGGAAGAGCCTAGATAAGATCTTCCTTAACTAAGGGAAGTATGCAATTGAAATACTGAAGAATTTTGACATGTTGGAATGTAAATCCATGGCTACACCCATGGAGACGAATTTGAAGCTCCTGGTTGATACTTCGTCAGAGTTGGTTGATGCTACTTTATACAGACAAATTATTTGTTCATTGATGTATCTCATGAATACCAGGCCATATATATCCTTTTTTATGAACACCTTGATTCAGTATTTGGTACATCCCAGACATGTTCACCTTGTATCTACAAAGCATGTTATGATATACCTTAAGGGTACGTTGGATTATGGTCTTTCTTATACTGGAGATCATGACTTTGACTATATGGTTATATTGATTCATGTTGGGATGAAAGTGATTCTAATAGGAGGAGCACTTCATGATGTTTTTTCAGTCTTGGTTAGCCATGAATTCATGGAAAAGAAGGAAGAAATCCAGTGCTACTCTCTGCACAATAGAAACATAACATATTGCAACATGTTCCGCCAGTTGTGGAGTCATATGGCTTCGGAAGTTTTTGATAGGTATGTTCGATCTAGAGATGGAATCCACCATGATTCTATGTGATAACTAGATTTGTATAAATATGATAGAGAACCTTGTGTTCCATGATAAGTCAAAGCACATAGATATCCAGTATCACTACATTCGTGATATGGTGTAGAGGGGAGCTATAAAGCTCCAATACGTTGGCATAGATGAGTAGGTTTCATATGTGTTCACCAAGCCTCTATCTTATGTGAATCTTGAGTACTTTTGGGAAAAGATTGGTGTTGTCCGAAAGGATCTCCCTTGAAAGGGGGAGTGATGTTGATGATACTATAGTATCCTGACCAACAATAGGTAGCTCCGTTAGGATTTTATATCCTAGGGGATTGATCATCCCTAGGAAGATCATGAAGGTCTGGTAAGGATGGTCTACCAGAGGACCTGTGCATGTATATACCAACTATGATAAGTAGTGGTAGCTCCATTAGGATTTTATGTCCTAGGGAATTGTAATATCCTCAAATTTTAGAGTATAAAATTCTAAGTGAACTTTGAAATAAATTTCCATTTTTGGAAAATTTGGATTTAAAAAATTAATTGTAATTTATGGAAAATCCGAATTTGGAATTTTTATTGTTGTAATTAATTATTTGATGATCATTGGGAAAATATTTTCTTGCCAACCTAAACTCTTTTATTTTGACACATTTTAAAGACAAACTTTTAATAAATTAAATGCTGGAAGACAAATGGAACAACTAGGTTAAAAATAGTTGACCATGACTCCATGAGTGGGGAACAAGTTTTAGTTACCTCAAGCCTTATTTTTACAAGTGGACAATGTGGAATTTGACCACTAGCAACCCCTAAAAATTAGGGATTTGTAAAGATGTGAATCTCCCAATGAGGGAAGGAAAGACCTAGGAACGAGGATGCATATAAAACCAACATATGTGGGAGGCAGGAAATTGCTTAGTATGCTGGGGAAAATAAATTATTTGTATTTATGAGCATTGTTAGTGTGAGGCAAAGGAATTTTTGATCTCTCGATGGTGATTATAGCTAAGGAGGATCATATAGTTTTCCCTTATGGACTCATGGTCAGGCTAGTGGGTGAATAGGGCAAGTGAACTTGGCTGATATGTTCTATGGTTGGGTGGAACATGGTTGTTCCATTTGTATTCCAGCATTAGGTTTCAGATATGTATCTTGGCTTCCATTCCTTGTCAATGTTATGTTTATGATTATAATTTGTTAGAAATATGATGGATTATTATAGTTAAAGGATATTGAATATATTGTTTACTTGAAATGTGATGGTGGTACATATATATTTAAATATATGTGTGTGTGTGTGTGTGTGTGTGCTCATACATAAAGAAATAACAGATTATTCTATGTTCCTATTGGCCATTAAATATGGTTGTACATATATATTTAACTATATATATATATATATATATATATATATATATATCTGTGTGTGTGTGTGTGTTCTCATACATAAAGAAATGGTAGAACTATTGTTATTTTCCTATTGACCATTCGATTATATGTCTTTTGAAGTGCTATTCAAATATGTACATAAAAATCACTGTAGAGAAATGGTGTAATACAGAATAAACTTAGTTGTGTGCTTATCAATTTGATAACAGTAAAAATAGATAAACAAAAAACAGTTTGAATACATTCTTTATTACCACAGAAACATAGTGATGAATTAGAAGTATTGTAAGGACCCTGCTTAAATAGATGCATAGAATTATTAATTATAATTAATTTAATGATATAACTATCCTAAAAGTTAGCTAAACAATAATTATTTCTTAAATAACATTAACTAATTAATTATTATTAATTGCTTGTTCATGACTGTCAAGGATTAATTGATTATTAATTGTCTCATTAATTAATTAAGTAAAGAATTAAAGGGATTAATAAATTATATTGTTTAAATTAAAAAAAGGTTACGTATATGGAAGGGATAAGGGGCATTAATAAATGGATAGGGAAAATTAAATAATTGGATAAGGGGCATTAACTATGGGTAGGTAAGGAAGTAAATGGGGTGAAAGGGCGGTGAAGGAGGGATATGAGGGGAGGTTTACGAAGGAAGGAGGAGGATCATTCTACGAGGGATATTATTTTTTTGGAGGTTTTCTCTTGGATTGCACAGAGGAGAGTTGGGGTTCTGTAGTCGGGAAGGGTTAGTACAGGGGGCAACGGTTTGCTGGGGATTTTGGGCATGGGGGCTAGGATATCCATATGGTATCCTAGAGCTAGGTAGTTTTCCTAGTTGGCAGGGTGGATACTCGGTTTTGGGAAAAGTTGGTCCATGGATTGAAGCTGGGCAAGGCAGCAGTAGGAAGGTCAACAAGACAAACCAAAAACGGAGGGTTAGCATCAGACCTAGGTAATTTAAATTAACTATTTTTTTTATTTCTGTTATGGAATCATTATTTGTTATGATAAATATATATGCATATGTGTTGAGTTTATAAGAAATTACTGAGTAACTGAAATCAAGTAGATATTACTGTTACAGTTTATGGAATTAATGGATGTTAAATTTATATGGTCACTACACATGGTATCAGATCTTCATCTTGAAGCACCAGGGCCTTAAGGGCCAAGTTCCCAGTTCCAATTCTAGCTCCACCTAACCTGCAAACCAAACACAAAAATTTTAACACAAAATAAAAATAAATGAAATACATATTGAAAATATAAAAACAAATTTACCAAAGTAAAACAAGTGAATTATGAATGCAACTAGGGTTGTTACAGGTAGATTGCGAAGGATGTTTAGAGAAAAACCGGTAAACAAGCAAATATAGTGCAAAGTGTGAAATACAACCATTGACGAACAAACAAGTATTAGAACAAAAAGTATTACGAATGTATAATACAGTGTCATTGAAAATTCAATGTCAACGTGAGCAAACAATGGAAAATTGCAATGATTGGCAAAGCAAAACTTAATCTGCAACTTTTCAAAGGTGCTTCATCTATGAACTCGAGAGAGATTACATTGCATGAAATATGTCGGGCATATCACAAGCAACACATTTGTGGCTCATTTTTAGAGAAAACTATTGATAATAAGCACTTTCCTCCAGCTAAACTGTTGCAAAAAAATGATACTCTGATGTCAAAATACCTGGCCAGCTTGTACCACCAATGTGATGCACTACTCTCTGTGTCACTCCACTGCCATCAACATGCAATACTATCTCTCCCTTTGCAATATTTAAGGTGGTCATCGACTGCTTCTTCAATCCATTTATGGATCTGGCCAATACACATAATACCATCATAAAATTTTCTGCTCAGTTTAAATCAGCCATGACAATAACTCAACTTTTTGGATAAGAAGATAATTGGTGCACAGTTTGTACAAAAGGTGATAGAACCAAAACAATGCAAAATATGGCTATTAAACTACACGAGCTTTTGAATAAAGGAAACAGAGGAGGTTTGAGATTACTTGTCGAGTTCCTTGACAAATTTATCATATAGAGGGAAGGGAAGACATCCCACTATAGATGCTGTGAGTGTTTCAAACATGAATTTAGCAGTTACAACATCCACAATAAGAGGTATAGCAGGGGTGAACCGTGCAAATGCATCCACTCCCATGCTGCTCTCAACGCCCACCTGAATCAAATATAGCCAATTTTGAAACCAGAACCCATAATATAGATACCCAAAAACTTTACTAGCTGTATTGAAAACAAAGCGCCATGACTAACCAGCATAGGCATCAAATCAGAATAAAAAAAAAAAGTGAGGATTCATCATCGTCAATTTTAGGTGCAATTTTAGATGGTATTTCCTGCTTCTCTTTGGCGAAACATTTAGATCTTTCCTTCTCCTCCTCCTCTTCCTCGACCGTGGCGCTTGGAGATTGTCAGGCGAGCATCATATCGAAAGTTAAGCAAGTAAATGATTTATCGCTTAATTGATTGATAAATAGACTTGAACATGAAAGCATTTTGAAACAACAAAACTCAACGAAATTGCGAGCATAATATCCGATGGAAGAATCTGGCGTTTCCACCTCAAACTACCGCCGCAACTCTTCTACTCTTGTGCAAAGAGCCCTGTCACAGAAATCAACATCAATAATTAATGGAATCTCTAGGCTTATTCAATCTAATACCCAAATTCTGGTTGCAACCTAGATTCTATACAATGCCAAACTTTGTCTTCTCCTCTAAGTCTGATTATTATTGAGGAAACGATTTGATGTCTGTTCGACCATTCATGCCCTGTTTGAATGCTAGTTGATTCATTTGAAATGGCTGAGAATGCACCAGACAAAGATTTCAGTAAGGGCGAAGTCAATGGCAGCGATGGGGAAACTCCAACATTCATTGAAGAGAAGAAGCACGCAACAATGCTCAAACACCTCGAAGATCTGAACAACGCTTGTCTTTAGCAATCCCAATCATGTAAATTTGAAACCCTATCTGCCCCCATATTTGAATCGGTTGATTTATTCTTGAAAGGTTTCTCAGAGACCAAATAGAAAATCCAGAAGCAGTTAGATGAATTTCATGAAGAAACAAGCCCTCAAGAGAAAACCCTCCTGAAATCGGGCTTAGAAACCCTAGCTTTAGATATCAATGGCCTTGAAAATCTAGTTGCTATGAATTCATATTTCTTTCCCTCATATGAGGTACGTAGCGCACAAAACGCTATTGTTGAGCTGAAGGAGTGGTTGGATAATTTGAATTCTCATCTTCTACCCAAAAAGAAATTTACTTTAAAAAACAAGGTCACTAAAAAGAATCCTGAAACCAATACCAGAAAACACCAAGTTGAGTATATGTAATGTCAGATGCAAAAAATACAACAAGTACATATTGTATCTGTGAAAATATTACAGAAATTAAGGGGGCTTGTTCTTGCACCACACAGCTCGAACGCAACGCCCAACCATGGCCAAGGATCTACACAAATGCAAAACGTAATACACAGTGCTCTGAGACGGGCATTGAGCCTACCGAGAGGGACACAACAAAGTGGAGAGGCGACAGAGGAAGGACGCGAAAGTGAAGGATGTGTTTAGGGTTGGGAGATATAAGTGTAGGTTTATTTTGGGAGGAAGCGGGCACGTGGGCTTCATGCGTGCCCGATTTGATTTTTAATTTTATTTTTTACGTTTTTATTTATTTTATTTTTATTATTTATTTAAATTAACTTTTTAAATTTTTTTTTACTAAATTTAAATTTCAAGGCTTTAAAATCGTTAATTTTTTTATATTATTTAAATAAAAAAAAAAGTATATATATAATTTAATATACATACATATATTAAATTTATTAATTATTAACAATAATATAATATACATACATATATTTAAATATAAGTAGCAAATTAGTTAAAAGTAATTATCATTAATTTATTTAAATTAAAATGTTAGAGAGTCCATGGGTTTTGAACCCAAGACCCCCACCAAGTGAAGCGTCTTAAGAAGAACACTAACACCAACGCGCCCTCATAATTCTTTACAGATAAATTAGTTTACTTATTTAGATGAATGGTAACACTATCGGGATAAGAGTGGTATTATTATAAGGAAAATACAGTATGAAGATTAAGACTAACTGGCTTATTACCTAACCTATTGATCCGGAGCCAGCTAACCGAGTTGAATCATAATTATTGAATGCACCGAAAATCAAGGTAAAGGCTTATTTGGTGTCGCTGATCTTTGTATCCCAAGTATAAACTCTGATTGTCCAAGCGTCAGGTTCACAAGACCGTACACACAATTCGTCGAGCCGAGCGCCAAGTCCCTCCACTCCATTCCACCAGTCAAGTCAACGCTAAATATCAATGCGGAATTCGACAATGCCAACACTACATGCCAAGGAAAAGCTCTTGAGTCAAGCATCGAAGGATATTTAGTTATAAGCGAAAAGTTAAAAGGGCTTAGACTAGGACAAGCAGGAAGGAGGTGGCATATGCACTAGGAGAGTAAGCACAGGAACTGGTGAGTATGGCGCAAGGCTAGCGTAGCTACAGGGCAAGGGAACCAACTGTTTTTTTTTATAGGGGTGAAGAAATCAATCTTAGATGCTTAATTCTAATCCTAACCTAGACAATACCCTAAAGGAGTAATGTCTGTTTACAGACAAGTAAAGAAAACTTACGCCTAACCCTATTTCTAGTTTCAGTAGCACCAATTTGAAACATCCTGGAACTCACCTTGACAACTTTGGTTGATGCAGGTTAAAGCATACAAGATGGTCAAGACTCGAGGGAGTCGAGGCAGGGGAGCGTCATCGCAAGCACCACCAACACCGCCAGCGCCACCACCACCATCGCCCGAACTAGCCCTCATACTGCGCTCGTTGGAAGCCATTAATGAGACTTTAAAAGGGAAACAACGGGCAGGGACTGAAGTAGAACCCCCACCATCTGGAATGGGTAATCCAGAAGCGTCAAGGGATTCAGGGGGAGGACCTCCACCCGAAGACATCACGTGAGAATTGTAGAAGATCAAACTTCTGGAGTTTGTCGGGGGTCACGCCAGTGAACACGCGGAAGCATGGTTGGAAGGCATGACAAGGTGTTTTGCGTTAAGGGACTATGCATCCAACTCAAAGGAAAAGATCACCATTTTTCAGTTAAGAGACAACGCCTTGAACTGGTGGGGCAACCTGGAAAAACAACTGCACCATACCCCAGACACAGTATCTTGGGAAATTTTCAAGGAGAGCTTCCGAAGGAAATATCTACCAGCATACTATGAGGAACAACAGGTAGGGGCATTTCATGCCTTAATACAGGGAAATCGAATTGTAGAAGAATATGAGATCAGATTTATGGAACTCGTCAAATATGTTTCGTATATGGACAATGACCAATGACAGGCAGTGCACTTCGTCTATGGATTGAACCCTAAGATAAGAGCTATGGTGCGGATGTGGAAACCGTATTCAGTAGCAGAAGCGGTGGAAAATGCGCGTTATGCGGAAGAACACATGAACTTAACCGGGGGTACACGACCGACATTTCCGCATCGCTCGGGATTCGTAGGAAAGGTCCCAAGGACATTTCCTAGGGGAGGGGGATTAAGGCCACCGCCATATGGTAACAGAGTCGTGCCAAGGACAGTAGCTGTAGGGATTTCAATGGTAGCGAGTGTAGCATCTCGTTCATCACCAACAACGCAGACAGTTCCATGACCATCTCAGGGAACATCAAGTAGGGGCAGGGGTTCCAGGGGAAGGAACTCATTTTAGAGACAGTCACATAACATTGCACAGGTTCAATCTCGTGTTACCTGTTGGGGGTGTGGAGGACCCCATTACCAGCCTGACTTCCCAGAGTTACAATTAGGGTTTGTGCATAGAGAAGGAAAGGCATCGATGGGGAGAGCAAGTAGCAGCCACCAGATTTACACAGCGGTTAATAATCGCCAGGCCAAACATCAATCCACGGTGGTGGAGTCATCAGGTACGCTAAATCATATCAATGTCAAGATTTTGTGTGATTCTAGTGTGACAGATAGTTTCATTTCACCATCTGCATTAGAAAAGAGTGGGTTGGTAGCTTACCAGCACGATGACTTTAAACAAGTTGAGATGGCTTCGCGGGAAAAAAATAGGTAGGACCTAGTGTTCATAATTGTATAGTAGACCTAGGAGTGTGTACTACCAGGTTGAAGGTATACGTCACTGCTCTTGGGGCGTATGACCTAATCATTGGAATGGATTGGTTAGAAACTCACCGAGCTTTGGTATATTGTTTCGCAAAGAGGGTACTTTGTGTCGATGATGAAGGAAGACCAGTGGAGATCCAGGGTGTACAAAGAAAAGTGTCATTACGCTTTATATCAACTATGAAGGTTAATAAATGCTTGAGGCAAGGGTGTCGATTGTATGTAGTGGAAGCAGTGAATGAAAGGAAGGGACCCTCATTGGATCAGTACCCGGTATTGTTAGAATTTCAGGATGTTTTTTCGAAAGAGTTACCAGGGTTACCTCCTGAGAGGGAGCTTGATTTTATTATTGAGCTAAAACCTAGTGCAGAACCAATCTCCAAGTATCTATATCAGATGACAGTGTCAGAACTTTGTTAATTGCAAATGCAGTTGAAAGAGTTACTGGACTTAGGGCTAATAAGGCCCAGTGTCTCACCTTCGGGCGCACCGGTAATTTTTGTAAAGAAGAAGGATGGATCCTT
The DNA here is from genome assembly GCA_009831015.1 of Picea engelmannii. Lineage (NCBI taxonomy): Eukaryota > Viridiplantae > Streptophyta > Pinopsida > Pinales > Pinaceae > Picea > Picea engelmannii. Next base: position 80,532 of record ML791737.1, on the reverse strand, counting down.
ATGACTGTGTGTAGACTATAGGGACTTGAACCATGCTACAATAAAAAATAGGTACCCGATGTCATGAATAGATGACCTCTTCGATCAAATGAAAGGAGCAGTAGTATTCTCAAAGATTGATTTGCGATCAGGGTATCATCAGTTAAGGATTAAGGAAGGTGATATCCCAAAAAATGCCTTTCAAACTCGGTTTGGACATTATGAGTTTGTTCTAGTACCTTTCGGATTGACCAATGCACCAACAGTATTCATGGGCCTCATGAACGGCGTATTCCGGAAGTACTTAGACTGTTTTGTACAAGTCTTTTTAGATGACATCCTCATCTATTCCAAGAATGAAAGAGAACATGAGGAAAACTTGCGAATAGTGTTGTCTTGCCTTAGAGAGAACAAATTGTATGGGAAGATGTCGAAGTGTTCCTTCTTCCAGAAAGAGATCCACTATTTAGGTCATATCATTTCCAGCGAAGGAATCTCTGTGGACCCAGAAAAGGTAAAGGCCAATATGGAATGGCCAGTGTCGAAAAATGCCCATGAGGTGAGAAGCTTCATGGGGCTAGCAGGTTATTACCAGATATTTGTGGAAGGATTCTCAAAAATAGCGAAACCCATCACCACTTTTCAATGCAAGGGGGTCAGGTATGAATGGATAGAAGAGTGTGATAGTGAATTCATTGAGCTTAAGAGGTTACTAACTAGTGCGCCAATTTTATGAGTGTCGGATATGGAAAAGGACTTCACAGTCTGCACGGATGCCTCGAAGAAAGGGTTGGGGGCCATGCTAATGCAGGATGGAGGAGTGATAGCCTATGCATCAAGGAATTTGAAGAAACATGAAGAGTTATACGCGATTCATGATTTAGAGTTGGCAACTGTAATGCTTGCTCTAAAAATTTGGAGGCACTATCTTGTGGGGCGGAACTTTGAACTCAAAACGGACCATGAAAGTTTAAAACATCTCTTCACTCAAAGAGATCTGAATGCCAGGAAAAGGAGATGGAGTGAGTTTATGAGTGAGTACGATTTTTGTATTTCGTACATCAAGGGAAAGGAAAATGTGGTCGCAGGTGCCTTGAGCAGGAGACCACGTATCTTCTCCTTGGTAACCTTAAAGGTCAATCTGAGGGAACATGTGTTGACACAACTCCAATGAGACAGTTGGTATTTAAAGGTTACTTCAAACCTCTAGAGAGAGATGCAATTAGATCCAAAGTATGAAGGATATAGTCTAGAAACAGACGGGTTGTTAAGATATCGAGGAAGGATGTACATCCCTGAGAATGGGGATATTCGAAGCATCATACTGAAGTAAGCCCATAGAGCACTTTATTGTGCGCATCCGGGTGTGAAGAAGATGTACGCAGATATGAGGAATCTCTTCTTCTGGGTAGGCATGAAGTGCGATGTAGTCCATTTCATCGTCAAATGCCTGGAGTGTCAACAAGTGAAAGCCGACCACCATCACCCGGCAGGCCTCCTACAACCACATGATGTTCCTATGTCCAAATGGGAAGTCATATCTATGGATTTTGTTGTGGGATTTCCGCTCACACCCCATAGACACAATGCCATTCTTGTGATAGTGGATAAGTTAACCAAGAGTGCTCATTTTATTCCGGTTAGAGACACTTACAATGTCACTGATGTGGCACGTGTGTTTGTAAGTGAGGTCATCCGTTTTCACGGGATACCTAAGAAGATCATTTCAGATAGGGACTCTAGATTCACTTCTAGGTTTTGGACAAGTTTACAGTCAGCACTGGGGACTCAGTTGAACTTAAACACAGCTTATCATCCTAAAACAGATGGGCAAACTGAGAGAGTAAATCAAGTCATGGAAGACATGCTTAGGATGTATGTAATGGATAATCAAACCTAGTGGGAGAAGTACCTACCTTTGGTAGAGTTTTCCTACAATAACAGTTATCATAGCTCCATTGAAATGCCACCCTACGAAGCTTTGTATGGGAGGCCATGCAGAATGCCATAGAGTTGGGATAGACTAGAAGACCGAGTAACAGTTGGGCCAGAATTGATTCAAGAAATGGAGGAACACGTGATTCAGATTAGGCAGAGACTAAAGGAAGCACAGGATAGGCAGAAAATCTATGCGGATGCACACAGGACCAAACGAAATTATGAAGTGGGAGACCAGGTTTTCATTCATATCCGGCCTAATAAGAGTACCATATGGTTCGGGAAGGGGACAAAGTTGTCACGTCGATTTATAGGACCATTCAGGATCCAAGAGAAAATTGGACCCATTGTATATCGTCTCATACTGCCACCCCACTTGCATAAAACTCATAATGTATTTCATGTACTTGTTTTACGTAATTATGTTGCTGATGAATCACATAAACTAAATTGGAAGGAATTGGAGGTATCGGACGTGGGAACTCTCACGGTAGAACCGTTACGCATATTGGACTATAGAGTCTGACAGCTCAAAAACTGTCTGGTAGACCAAGTTAAGGTCTAGTGGGACAAGTATAGTCCAGGATCTGCTACTTGGGAAGATGTTGAGACATTATGACAAGACTATCCCTCACTATTTTGACCACCTCGAGAACATGTTTCTTGAAGGTGGGGTGTATGTAACACCACCTTTTGACTTAGACAACCAGGATTACCTGAGGCCTATATACTTTATTTTCTAGTCACGGCGAAACTATTAAGTGATACACTTAAACTTTAAAATTTATGAACTTTTATGAATGTTTAAATGTTATTGATGATGATGTATATGATGCGATCTACTACGTGAATGTAAATTTTACGAATGTTTAAATCTTATTGATGATGATGTATATGATGCGACACATTCTGAGAATGAAGAATTTTATGAATGTTTAAAATACTATTAGGATGATGTTGGATATGATGCAAACTATTTTGGGGAAATGATAATCTTATGAATAGATGTCCAAATTGAATTACAGGATATTATGAGATCTATTTCTAATTGGAAAACTTTGATGTTAATTTATCGGTACAGGGATACCAAATTGAAATGATGATAGTATGCAATTACATGATGATAATGCATAGAAATGTATGAGTCTGTGTTACAAACTAATCTGCAGGTTAAGGGCTATGAAATAGCCAAGGGATAATGATGATGAATGTGGATATCAGGACCACTAACCGAGAAACATTATGGTATGAATATTGTATGTGAAATTTATATTGGCTTGGATGCATTTCTATGATATGTGGACCAGTGCATGATTTCAGGTGATGACACTGCCCAAAACCGAATAAACGATGACAAAACCCCCAGCAACACGGTGCCACTGTGTATTCCATTGTAGGGTGTGGACCCTACTCCCGTTAGGACGGGTGGAGGCATTTCCCACCGTGTATCCTCCATTGTAGGGTGTGGACCCTAGTCTGTTAGGAGGGGTGGAGGCATTTCCCACCGTGTATCCTCCGAAACCTGAAGTCATGGGAGGACGGTGTTATTTCACGCTCCCCAAGACGTGTGATGATGATTGTCAGATGCCTGCTAGGGAGGTTTGGTCGAGATAGCGACACTTCCACTTACGAGTTCTATTTGGAGTTAGGTCAATATAGTTGACGCTCCAAGATAGTCTAGAAGAGGAAGGATAGGAATGGATATGGAAGTAGGTTAGGGAGGAAGGATGAGTAGTAATAGTTGAGAAGGTATGGATATCTGTCTTGTGGTGTAATAGTTGGTCCGTGGATTCAAGTTGGGCAAGGCAGCAGCAGGAAGGTCAACAAGACAAATGGAAAACAGAGGGTTAGCATCAGACCCAGGTAATTTAAATTAAGTATTTCTTTTATTTCTTTTATGGAATCATTATTTGTTATGATAAATTTATATGCGTATGTGCTGAGTTTATAAGAAATTACTGAGTAACTGAAATCAAGTAGATATTACTGTTACAGTTTATGGAATTAATGGATGTTAAATTTATATGGTCACTACAAGTATCTTACAAAATCAACCTTTCCATTCAATCGATCATTGTTCAAATATTATAGTTGGAGTACCATAGATCAAAGACTCTAGAGTGTTAAAAAGTATCCACAGAATATGTATGTAATGCGGGCATAGATCAGAACTTGAATACCTTTCAAGCAAGATGTTTCCTTCATCCAATTACCTCGATTTGCACAACCTGCAACAGAAGTAAAATGAGGGTTTAGTAATTATGCTAGCAAGGTAAAAACTTAGCTTGAGTTCTAAATTAGATCAACAGTTAGCGTTAAATTTGGCCTTCAACACTTCGGGTTATATCTAATGTTAGAAACTAGTTTTTCCCGAAGTACATACTAATATCTAATGTTAGAAACTTCTGACTTGGCATTGGCGAAGTGGATTCCACGTGTCACTTAGATTCGTGACTTACACAAACCTGAAATTCCAATCTCATCTTGACAGTTGTCATCATATGATTGTGCCACATGTCCTTGTTGACATAGATCTCTTGTCATGGCACATATCCTCCTCCTGGATCTAACGACTCTTATTAGTTCTAGATCAATGGTCTAGGTTCATTTAGGCCTTCGGGAATTTGGGTTATCCGTTCCCAATTCTCAATTCTCCCAAAGTGATATTCCCCGAATAAAACTCGAGCATATTGAGTTCATCTAATGGTCCATCTTTGATGCAAAAATCTCTGGGTGGTGGCACAAGGTAGTTAAACTTGGCGAAGAAGTTAGCTAGATCAGGGCTACATTAATTTTGATCATGATCTATCAAGATCGATGGATGAGATTCATTGTGGACATGGAAGATGCACGTGTAATATCCCCAAAAATATTAGAATATTAAATTCTAAGTGTCCTTGGGAATAAATTTTGTTTTTGGAAAATTCGGATTTGAAAATTATTTTCCATTTATGGCAAATACGAAATTGAAATTTGATTATTGTAATAAATTATTTGATGATTGTTGGGAAAATATTTGACTTTCCCAACTAACCTCTTTTATTTTGACACATGTGGGAGACAAATGTTTTTTATAAATTTAATGTTGGAAGACAAATGGAACATCCATGTTAAAAATAGTTGACCATGACTCCATGAGTGTGGAATAGATTTGAGTTACCTCAAGGGTGATTTTTACAAGTGGAAAATGTGGTATTTGACCACTAGAAGCCCCTAAAAATTAGGGATTTGTAAATCTTTGAATTTCCCAAGGAGGGAAGGAAAGACCTAGGCATGAGATGCATATAAAAACAACATATGGAGGATTCATGACATTTCTTAGTATGTTGGAGAAAGGAAATCTATTTTTTTTGTTATAAGCACTATGAGTGTGAGGCAAATGAATTTCTGAGTTGCGGATGGTGACTGTAGCTGAAGAGGATCATTTCGGTTTTTCCTTATGGACTCATGGTCAGGCTAGGGGGTGAATAGGGCAAGTAAACTTGGTTTTTTTGTTCTATGACTGGGTGGAACGTGGTTGTTCCATTTGTATTCCAGCATCAGGTTTCAGATATGTATCTTGACTTGCATTCTTCTCAATATTATGTTGATTATTGTCGGTTAGGAATGTGATAGTTTATTATAGTTCAAGGGTACTATACTATTTTTAAATTGAAATGTGATGATGTTATATATACACATATATATGATCATCTATACAGAAATAACAGAACTATTGTATGTTCCTCTTAATCATTGAACATGGTTATACATCTATGAACAACTATATATTTGTTCATGCAAAAGAAATGATAGAAATGATTGTATGTTCCTATTGGTCATTAATATATGTGTGTGTGTGTGTGTGTGACTGCATATCATATATGTGTTTATAAATAAAGGAATTGATATATTCCTATTGACCATTGAATGAGATATATGTTGAATTACTATTTCAAATTTGTACAAGTACCATAGAGAATAGACAGAACAAATAAAAATCCATACACAATCTTTATATTATCAATAACCACAAAAAATAGTGATTCATTAGTATACAAATGTATGGAAAAAGTAGTCGTTACATTCAATGAACCTTGTTCAAAATTTTACAAAAACAACCTATGTATTCAATTGTTCATGATTTAAATTTTACAGTGGAGTATCATAGTCCAAAGAATCAATTACCACTTGTAGGAAGAATCTAAGAACAATGCATAAGTATATATGCCTAGATCACAACTCGAATACCTTTCGAGCAAGAGGTTTTCCTTGCTCTGGTCCCCTCATTTGTTTAAACCTGCAAAGGAGAAAGATGAGGGTTTAGGGAACTATACTAGCATTTTAAATGGAAATTAAGTAATAAGATTAAGTCAAGGAAATACTTAGCTTGAGTTCGGCGAAGAGCCAATTCGTCATTGGTTCTTGTGCGACAATCTGTCCATGATCCAAAAAGAGGAGTAGACCCAAAATCAGTTGATGGGTACCCTGACAAAAAAAAAACATGGCCCCATCTTTAATTTAATGTATATATGCATAAAGAATTTCTCTTGTAAAATAGAGAAACGACAGTGAAAAATTATTCCTAAATAGACAGTGAATATATTTAATCAACAGGAAGCACATTTTAAAATATATCAAATCCCTATGTATTGTTCACAATAAGTAAAAAATATATATATATCATTATAGAAAGAACCCATCACATAGCTTCAAATCATGACTTTATAAAAACCTGGATTGAACCCTATGAGTGGTCGATATGTAAATCCCCTTTGTAAATAATTCAAATCTAACCGACGAGAGATTAAGTGGGCATGGCATAACCCACAACTCTCCTAGTAGAGGCAAATGTTTGCAAACCAAATAATATTGAACAGGTACGAATAATTATCTATTGTGTTTCTATGTATTCACCGGAGGTAATTTATGCATTATGAACAGAGGTTCAATGTTACTGTATATATATATATATATATATATAGAATGTAATTTATGAAAAAAAGGGTTAATTTTACCCGATACCTATTCAATTTATAAAACATAATGTAATTTACGAAACTAAGGGTTAATTTTACGTGATACGTTTTCAATGTATAAAGCATAGAGTGTAAATTACGAACGTAGGGTTAATTTTACCCGATACGTATTCAATGTATAAAACATAAAGTATAAAATACGAGTTCCACAGAGTGGTAATATAAACACACAGAGTGTAAATCTACAAAGGATTAAAACTATACCTATATAATTATGCAGAGTATCAGTTACAAGTCCACAGAGTGTTAGCATGATTACATAGAACATATTTTATGAATTAAATAGTGTTAACATGTTTTACACAGAGCATAGATTACAAGACTTCCCACAGAGTAATTTGAGTAATTTCCCACAGAGAATAAATGAATGTATATAGGTAAATGGTGAGGTTTAACAATGTTGCAACAATGGATACAAGAAACGTGAAAGGAACACCCACAGTTTAACTATTAAAATGTTTTCAGCCATGAAAGAACCCTGACGATTATAGAATAGAAGAACAACAACCAAACGGAAATACATTAACCCTCTAGTCCCGAAAATTTAAACCTAGTGGAAGCTCGGGAGAAAAAGGTACATAGAGGCACGATGGTACTGCATTATAAACCCTCAAATGAAGAAAGAAACAAATATTTTTTTCAAGAAGCCTATCTTCTTTTCTTATTTCCACCAAACAAATATTCATTCACGAGATACATAGAGATGAAGAAATAAAGTATTTACTTACCTTGTGCCAAGAAGATCCTGATGGGCGTTCACCTCCTTTCATTGTCACCAGGGCTGAGTTTTTTCCTAAGTCGTTGACCATATACAGAGTAGGGAAAATCATAGTTACAACGTAGAGGCTGAATCACTTATGGTGCAGAGATAAGTTTTGTGAGAATAGAACCAAAGGGAGAAAGAAATGAACAATGGAGACCTCGAAGACCTTGCAAGAAGAGTAATGGTTGTTGAGTTCACCTAGTACCGCTGCCATGTGAAGCCATGGAAATGGTGAGCCCGCATTGGACGTAGTGGCTGAAGTGTCAATATTTGGATGTACGATACAAGCCTCCCCTTTAAATAAATAGAGAGAGGTAAATCCCTGCAGATCGACCTGTCATCCACCTTTAATAACGAGTTCCAGACCAATTTATTAGAGAGTCATGTCACTAATCAGGCAGGTTTACGAACCATTCTGGTTATGGGTTATGCTAGTTACATTATACAATGGACATACGATGTTAGGGTATGCACATTCGTAAGATATAGGTTAAACGATAAGTATTTCATTGGATATTGTGTTAGAACTATTGTTAACAGGTAAAAATTGTCTATTAAACAATAGGTGTATCGTTTAGACTAAAGGCTTACGTTGTATTAGTATCCATATAACAATTTATATGTTAGACGATAAGTTGTGGATTAGTATTAGTATGTTAAACAATAAATTATGGATAGTATTAGGGTATAGTATCCATATGTTAATGTCATATGGTAACCAATGTTTATATATATATGTGTGTGTGTGTGTGGGTGGATAAAGTTAATGTTATGATAACCATAGGCTACTTTATATGGTAAACTATCTATCTATCTATCTATCTATCTATCTATCTATCTATATATATATATATATATATATATATATATATTGACATGGATAGTGTTACAGTATGGACTCCATATGATAGTTTACATGATAAACTATATCCATATATATATATATATATATATATATATATATATGAATAGTAAAGTGTTGAGGTATCCACATGAATGTCTATAGGATAAATAATGAATATCATTATGGCAAATATTATGGATAGAGCTTATGACAATTTATGGCGATAACTCTGTTGTGCATACAATAAAGGATTAAAATTATATCTAATGGATTATCTCTGTGTCACAATCAAATGTTGAAGAGTCAAGGAACTTAATGTCCCCTAAACAAGAATTTTTTTTTTATTTCGGAAATTTGGGGTACATTACATATGGTATTAGAGCTAAAGGTTACAACACTTGGACCTCAAGGAAAGCCCAAATTATTTTAAGTTTTTATTTTTTTTCTAAAGAAAAACTAACAAATATGTTTACTGTTACAAACAGAAAAAATTGATGGTCTGTTGTGATAATGGCAGCACCCAATGAAGAAGAGATAAGACTTGAAGAGAATCCTAATCAAGGAGTTCCTAAATAACCTGGGAATAACAACAAAGAAATTTCAGCCACCCAGGTTTTGGAAACAATCAAGAACCTTATCGTGGAATTACAAGTGTTTAAAGTAGATAATAAAAAGCTGAAAAAGGAATAGGAAGACCAGTTAGAAATAAATGAAATGTTGTTGCACAGTATAGTAACAAAAAAGAGTCAAAAGGACAATGACAAAGAGGAAGAATTCAACAAAAGGTCCTCTAAAAACTCTGGTCATGAAACATAAAACGAGAACAATTATTTCAAATACACACACATGGAAGGAAACAAAACAACCACAGGAAGAAATAGAAAACAAGTAGATCACCTGGAAGGTGAATTCAAGAAAATAAAACTATATGTTAGGACCTTATAATGTACCTTTTTTCTCACACTTTTTTCTACCATTACATCCCTTTTTCACTCACATTTAAACTCACATTATCACCTTACCCTATCTTTCCAAAGGTATATAACATCTCTTCTCTTTACTATATGTTTAATCTGTTTTTCATATAATTTTACATTACTCTCATACTTAACCGTTGATCAGAAATATATAAGTGTTGAAATAGTTTAAACTGCAAATTATCATTGTTGTTTGAAGGCCTGTTGCTGAAACAGTCAAAAGCATGCAAACCCCGTGGCTGGAACAGTCTGTGGTCTACAATGCTGAAACAACAACTCCAAGAAGAAGTTGTTACACAGTCCGTGGTCTACGATGCTGAAACAACAACTCATACAAGAAGAAGTCGTTACACTCTCCATGGTCTACGATGCTAAAACAACAACTCACACAAGAAGAAGTTGTTACACTCTCCGTGGTCTACGATGCTGAAACAACAATGAAGTTGTTACACTGACCACAACAACCGCACCTTGAGATAGAATTACCCATTGCTTCTGCGTGAGACCATGTTGCTGAAACAGTCAGAACGCAAATCCCGTTGTTGAAACAACCCACGATTTGCAATGCTGAAACAACATACAACAACAGTAACAAGAAGATAAAATAAGGAAGTTGTTACTACAGCCGCAACAACAACACCTCACTCAGCACCTTTTCAACTATTGTAATAGCATTCTGTACGGGAGACCAGGATATCCTATTCCAGTATAAAGATCTGATCTGACTAAGAATAGGATTCAGATGCGCACATGTAACTTGATGATCAAATTGTATCGAGGGGATTCTCCTCTTTAAATAAGAGGAAATCATCATTAGAGAGGATCTTCTTTTGGCTAAGAAAGGATTTACAGAGATGGGCATGTTTTAATTCAGACATTGTAATATGATACAGTTGACA
>ML791737.1:51745-68052 GCA_009831015.1 Picea engelmannii | reverse complement strand
GAAGCAGAAGCAACTCTGTCCATCTTTTGTTCTAAATGCAGAGACAAACACCCATGAAGGGAATGCCCATTGGACAAAAATTCAATCTGCACCATCTGTGATAAAGATCATGAAACTCAACAATGTCCTTCTCTACTAGGAATCAAGGTAGCATTACAACCAACTAATGAAGAAGCTGAAGCTGTCTATCTGTTGACACAGAGAAGGCAATGGCAACCGCGAGGACAAGGTATGAATCCTAACATGCCATTTACATCTTCTAATCGTTGGAATAACTATCCTTCTTTTAATCAAATGAATTGCCCTCCCTATAATCAAATGCAATACCTAAATCAAATGAATTACCCACCATGCAACAAACTAACCCACCCTTTGTTGATCCGTCAATGTGGACTCCTTGGCCTCCACAAAAACAACAACCGTATCTGAACCAATGGAATCCAAATTGGAGAGGACAACAACCCTCGTTCCCAAACCAATTACCTCAATCACAATTTCTGCAACCACTCTCCTTACCATCAGGTACTCCACCAAACAATCAAATAATGAGACCCCAACTACCTGTACAACCTAACCCTAACCCCAATAATAAAGATGTGCATTGCATTGATATTCATAACTAGCCTACATTTTCTCTTCTCCCTGTGCAATGCAATGATATTCATTTATGATCTGGGAGAATAGTAGAACCTATCATAGCTGATGTTACCTCTTCTGATAAAGAGGAAACAAAAGAGCATGATGTACCTGAAAAGGTACAATCATCCTCTAACACTGCTGCTGAAATAGCAAAGCCACCATTTCCTGAGCGTTTAGCTTTGGCTAAAACACCTGAGCCACCTGCCTTCAATCTTCTAGGGGAATTACAAAATCTTTATGTCAAAATTCCTCTATTATAAGCACTCCGAGATGTACCAATTTATGCCAGGACTATGAGATACATTTGTGTTAAGAAACCTGGTAGGAAAATTAAAGACCCCCTTACAGTTCATGTCATGGGTGACTTGTCTGCACTAATGTCAGGTAAAGTTCCCCCAGTCAAATATGGTGATCCCGGCCACCCTACCGTCTCAGTACAAATTGGAAAAACGATAATCCCTCAAGTCCTTGTAGACTTAGGCGTTGCTATCAATATTATGACTCTGGAAACCTCACAACTATTACAACTGCAAAATGAAATCAGAGACACCCCAACTATCCTAGAACTAGCTAACCATTCTACAATAAAACCGGAGGGAGTCATTGAAGATCTAATTATCTCAGTGGAATCTTGGAATTATCCAGCTGACTTTGTGGTATTACAACCTAAAACAAAGTTGGGGGTCCACCCTCTAATTTTGGGCAGGCCTTGGCTAGCCACAACAGATGCTTTTATCAGTTGTAGATCAGGATCAATGACAATTTCCAACGGTTACGAGACTAAACAGCTTACCCTCTACCCTCACGCTACACCCTTGATTAATAATGATAATTCTGTATGGGTAGACTTTGATGATCAACTTACTCAACCCATCTTGACTATCGGACAAGCCTTAAGCCTTAAAGATGCCCCTGAGGATGAAGTAATTAATAATTTTATTTGTGAACCCTCTTTTGTGACTCCAAAAACTCATAACCAACTAGCTGCACTTTTGGAGTCAGATAATCAGGAAAACCTTAAATCTGAAAACCCACCTCAAACATCTGCCACCATCTCCTCTAAAAGCATACCAGTAGAAATTGAACCTGGCAAAACACTAAACATAAACCCTAACCTGACAGATGTTGAAACACAACAATTAATGAAGTTACTTCTTGAACATAAAGAAGCATTTGCATGGGACTATACAGATATGAAAGGAATCTCTCCTGAATTATGTACTCATCGTATATATATCAAGGAATATTTTCGACCGATCTGCCAATCTCAACGACAAATGAACCCTAATTTAAGAGAAATCCTTAAAGAAGAACTTCAAAAATTGCTTAATGGAGGGTTTATATATCCTATATCAGACAGTGAATGGGTTTCCCCATTGGTAATAGTTCCTAAGAAAAACGGGAAATGGAGAGTATGTGTGGACTATAGAGCCTTAAATAAATCTACTCAAAAAGATCACTTTCCATTACCATTCATTGATCAGGTGTTAGACAGTTTGTCAGGGAAGGAATTTTTCTCCTTTTTAGATGGTTTCAGTGGGTATAATCAGATCAAAATTCCACCCTAGGACCAAGATAAAACCACTTTTACTAGCCCTTGGGGAACTTTTTCTTATAGAGTTCTCCCATTTGGACTATGTAATGCACTAGTAACCTTTCAAAGAGCAGTTATAGGAATCTTTTCTGATATGCTTAATGACTCTATGGAAATTTTTATGGATGATTTTACCCCTTATGGTGTTTCTTTTCAGGAAGCACTACAAAACCTTGAGAAAGTACTTAAACGATGTATACAAGCCCACCTCTCCTTAAGTACAGAAAAATGTCACATGATGATGAGTGAAGGAATAGTGCTTGGACATTTTATTTCATCTCAAGGAATTCAGGTGGATCCATCCAAGATACAAGTCATTATGGGACTTCCCACAAAGTAATTTGAGGAATTTCCCACAGATAATAAACAAATGTATATACGTAAATGGTGAGGGTTAACAATGTCACAACAATGGATACAAGAAACACGGAAGGAACACCAACAATTTGGCCTTTCCTTGAGGTCCAAGTGTTGTAACCTTCATCTCTGATACCATATGCAATGTACCCCAAATTTATGAAATAAAAAAAAAAAAATCTTGTTTAGGGGACATTAAGTTCCTTGACTCTTCAACATTTGATTGTGACACAAAGATAATCCATTAGTTATAATTTTAATCCTTTATTGTATGCACAACAGAGTTATCACCATAAATTGTCATAAGCTCTATCCATAATATTTTCCATAATGATATTCATTATTTATCCTATAGACTTTCATGTGGATACCTCAACGCTTTACTATTCATATATATATATGTGTGTGTGTGTGTGTGTGTGTGTGTGTGTGTGTGTGTGTGTGTGTGTGTGTGGATATAGTTTATCATGTAAACTATCATATGGAGTCCATACTGTAACACTATCCATGTCAATATATATATATATATATATATATANGGTTATCATAACATTAACTTTATCCACACACACACACACAAATATATATATATATATATATATATATATAAACATTGGTTACCATATGACATTAACATATGGATACTATACCCTAATACTATCCATAATTTATTGTTTAACATACTAATACTAATCCACAACTTATCGTCTAACATATAAAATGTTATATGGATACTAATACAACGTAAGTCTTTAGTCTAAATGATATACCTATTGTTTAACAGACAATTGTTACCTGTTAACAACAGTTCTAACACAATATCCAATGAAATACTTATCATTTAACCTATATCTTATGAATGTGCATACCCTAACATCGTATGTCCATTGTATAGTGTAACTAGCATAACCCATAACCAGAATGGTTCGTAAACCTGCCTAATTAGTGACATGACTCTCTAATAAATTGGTCTGGAACTCGTTATTAAAGGTGGATGACAGGTCGATCTGCAGGCATTTACCTCTCTCTATTTATTTAAAGGGGAGGCTTGTATCATACATCCAAATATTGACACTTTAGCCACCACGCCCAATGCGGGCTCTCCATCTCCATGGCTTCACATGGCAACAGTACTAGGTGAACTCAACAACCATTACTCTTCTTGCGAGGTCTTCGACGTCTCCATCATTCATTTCTTTCTCCCTTTGGTTCTATTCTCACAAAACTTATCTCTGCACCATAAGTGATTCGGCCTCTATGTTGTAACTCACGTTGTAACACAGAGAACATATTATGGGACTTCCCACAGAGTAATTTGAGGAATTTCCCACAGATAATAAACAAATGTATATATGTAAATGGTGAGGGTTAACAATGTCGCAACAATGGATACAAGAAACACGGAAGGAACACCGACAATTTAACTGTTAAAATGTTTTCGGCCATGAAAGAACCATGACGAATATAGACTATAAGAACAACAACCAACCAGAAACACATTAACCCTCCAGTCCCAAAACTTTAAACCCAGTGGAACCCTAGGAGAAAAACGTACACAGAGGCATGATGGTAGGGCATTATAAACCCTCAATTGAAGAAAGAAATAGAGAGTTTGTTCCAGAAACTTATCTTCTTTTCTTCTTTCCACCAAAAAAAGATTCATTCACAAGATACAAAGAGCTGAAGCAACAGAGTATTTACTTACCTTACGCCAAGAAGAGCCTGACGGGTGTTCGCCTCCTTCCATTGTCATCAGGGCCGATTTTTTTCCCAATTTGTCAACCATATACAGAGTAGGGAAAATGATAGTTACAACGTAGAGGCCGAATTTCATACAGCACAAAGATAGATTTTGTGAGAATAGAACCAAAGGAATAAATCAATGAACGATGGCGACCTTGAAGACCTCACAAGAAGAGTAATGGTTTTTGTGTACACCCAGTACCGCTACCATGTGAATCCATGGAGATGGCGAGCTTGCAGTGGGCGTGAAGGCCAATTTGTCAATATTTGGAGGTACGATACATGCCTCCCTTTAATGAAATAGCTAGAGGTAAATGCCTGCAGAAGGACCTATCAAGCATCTTTAATAATGAGTTCCAGACCAATTTATTGCAGAGTCATTTCACTAGTCAGGCATGGTTACAAACCATTATGTTTATGGGTTATGCTAGTTACACTATACAATGGGCATACGATGTTTGTGTATGCACATTCATAAGCTATAGGTTAAACGATAAGTATTTTGTTGGAGATCGTGTTAGAACTATTTTTAACAGGTAATAGTTGTGTGTTAAACAATAGGTATATCGTTTAGACTAAAGACTTGCATTGTATTAGTATCCATATAACATTTTATATTTTAGACGATCACTTGTGGAATAGTATTAGTATGTTAAATGATAAATTATGGATAGTGTGAGGGTATAGCATTCATGTGTTAATGTTATATGGTAACCAATGTTTATATATGTGTGTGTGTCTGTGTGGATAAAGTTAATGTTATGATATCCACGGGATAATTTATATGGTAATATATATATATATATATATATATATATATATATATATATATTGATACCAATAGTAAAGTGTTGAGGTATCCACATGAAATCCTGTAGAATAAGTAATGAATATCGTTATGGTAAATATTATGGATAGACCTTATGAAATTTTATGACGATAACTATATTATCCATATAATAAAGGAATAAAATTATGTCTAATGGATTATCTCTGTGTCACAATCAAATGCTAAAGAGTCAAGGAACTTAATGTCCTCTAAACATAAATTTTTTTTTGTTTTATTTGGGAAATTTGGGGTACATTACAGAACGACAGATAATTCTACACGATGGTCTCACAATCCAAACCACGGTTTCCCAAAAGGGGTACGTGTCAGCGTGGGGACAATTGCGTAACTATCATAGGGTTACTCCAAAACCACCAACCCATGTCCCCACAATTTGAAAAGTACTAAAGTTGATGTGGAATTTTCAATATTTATTAGTTCAAGCATGGAGACCATGGGACCCAGTGGAGGCATGATGCCAAATCCCAAGGTACGGAGACTTGGTAATCTGGATAAATTGTGTTCCAGTTGCGTTGAGTCAAGAAATACTAGAGGCCAAAGATAATCTTGACCTTTGATCGGGAGAAAGTACGTGGAAACTAATACCACATTCCGAAGACTGAGTACTCTGAAAGGTTGGAGAGTATGGACAACCGAGAACTTCTGAAGCCCAGAGTTCCGTAATAAATTCCAACTGTCATTTGTTGAGGAAGTCGTGGATCGTTGATCCACCCCACTTCACGAAGTTCGCCAATTCGGTGTTCGGAATAAATAAGGCATGAAGTAACAAGAGCTTCCAAAGCCGAATTTATGGAGCCCCGAAGCTCTCCAAGCTTTGGATAAGAACCTATCTGATAGCACTGGGTCATAGCCCATGGTCACATGCAATTGAGGGATGAAGAAAAAAAGATAGTTCCCAAAAATTGTGTTAAATAAAGGAAAAGGGGTTAGCAAGGAAGCTCGTGGGCTTCGTCTGGTTTGAACCTGCATCAAAATAGGTACTGAAGGCCCAAGAAATTTTTGATAGGGTCCATCACATATTGAAGAGCCATTAGCTCAGTCAAAATATATCAACTGCATAAGGACTACATCAGATAAAAATCACAAGATTTAAACGATCATAGCTTTCTCCTCAAATCTCATAATTGACCAAGGAAGAATTCATTAAAAAGATATAGGAAAGAGGATTCCATGTACTCATACATATTTAAGGATTGAGCATCTTAGATCAAAGGAAGTCAGAGAGGATATTTTTGGTAACCAAAGTCTTCAATACAAATAAGTGTGTGATTTGTAATCCAATAACAACGCTATAATGAAATATAACAGTAAGAGATAAGTGGAATTTAAATCTCCTTCACCCGTTAAGAAGGATAATGACAAAGAAGTAAAATTGTTATGCATACATTACATGAATAAGATATATATAATGGATTATATATGTGTCACAAACAATGTTGGAGATTCAAGGGACTTTAATGCCCTCTAACAAAAAAAAAATTATTTTGGGAAATTTGGGGTACATTACATATGGTATCAGAGCTGAAGGTTACAAAACTTGGACCTCAAGGTAAGTCCTTGATTTGGATTCTCCCTGGTTTTTGATTTCTTCTTCATTTTTTTGATGTGACATTTTCAATATTTATTATTGGTTTGCTGGGATAATGTCGACACAAAATGAAGAAGAAATCAAAACCAAAGAGAATCCAAATCAAGGACTTCCTAAACAACCAGATCATAATAGCGAAGGAAGTTCAGCCACCCAGGTTTTGGAAATAATGAAGAACCTCATCGTGGAATTACAAGTGTTTAAAGAAGATAACGAAAAGCTGAAAAAGGCACAAGAAGAAGAAGGACAATGACAAGGAGGAAGAAGTCAACAAAAGGTCCTATAAAAAATCTGGTCATGAAACAAAAAATGAGAATAGTTCTTCCAAAGACACACCCATGACAGGAAACAAAACAATTATAGAAAGAAAAAGAAAACAAGTAGATCACCTAGGAGGTGAATTCAAGAAAATAAAATCATCCACCTTTGACGAAGAATCAAGGATGGTGAAGAGGTTGAATCATGGCTACTAGAGATAAAGAAATACTTCTAGATTTATAATTAATCTAGTAATATGAAAGTCAGAATGACCATTTACAACTTGAAGGGAAAAGCAAGTATCTGGTGGAAAGACCTGAAATTTGCTAATGTATTGAAACATAAACAAATGGAATGGTCTGATTTTAAGAAATATTTCAAGAAGCAATATTTTTCATAAAGATATTACAAAAGAAAAACTAAGGAATTTTATGAGCTAAGACTCGGACAAATGACCATGGACGATCTGATAAATAAATTTCTAAAACTATTGAGATTTGTACCATACATCAAGGAAGGAGAAATAAAGATACAACGATTCTTAAGTTATCTACCACAGTCGTACAAAGAAAAAACTGAATTTGAAAATCCAAAGTATTTAAATGAAGTGTTTAGAAAGGCCTGGATGTGTTATGATCAGTACAAACAGAGATATGAAATCCCCAAGGCATGGACGGAAAAGAAACAAGACATAGTGAATCAGTGAAAGAAAGGGTTCCAACCAGCCCCTTTCCGTAATATGGCAAAAAGTTTCCAAATGAAAGAATATCATTCAAACACCCAGAGCGCTCAAGGGGTAGGTAGGCCAGTTAACCTAGGAGTCAAGAAGTTGGGGACAACCCCAGAGAACCATTGAAGTGTTGGGAGTGTGGAGAACCTCACTTGACGAGAAATTTTCCACGCTTAATTTCCGTGGCAATAACTTCAGTCCATAACCTGTAAGAATCTTCGACAATAGGAGATATGGGCAGAAGCGTGCATAGAATTAATCAAGCCATGGATGGAAGGCAAGATTATCATCAATCTACTATCATGGAGGTTGAAGGTAAAATTCATGATAACCACATTTACATATTAATTGACCGAGGAGCTAGTATGAGTTATGTCACTCCTGGTTTAGTTGAATTAAACAAGCTCAGGAAATCAAAGCATGCTAAGTCCTAGTTAGTACATTTAGCAACATGGACCAAGAGAAAGGTAATAGATTTTATTCCTGAATATGAACTTAGCATAGATGGTCAAAGTACAAATCTATATCTGAACATTTTACCTTTGGGATATTACGATTTAATCATTGGAATGGACTGGTTAGAGAAACATAAAGTAATATTAAATTGTTACGAAAAGTCACTTATTTACAGAGACAAAAACAACATAGTTAGGACAATACAAGGGATCAAAAAACTAGTTTCGGTTAGGCAAATATCAACCATGTAGTTTAAGAAATGTATGAAAAAAGGTTGCCAAGTTTATGTTGTTTAGGTAACTAATCTGTTAGAAAAGGAAAACAAACCTAGGTTAGAGGACTTTGCAGTCCTACATGGGTTTAGAGATGTACTTGTGGATGAAATACCAGAACTACCTCTCAAAAGAGAGATAGATTTCTCTATCGATCTACTACCTGGATCTACCCTGATATCTAAGGTACCTTATAGAATGAGTCTACCCGATTTAAAAAAATTGAAATTCCAGCTTCAAGATTTGTTAGATAAAGAATATATCAGACAAAGTGTCTCACCTTGGGGATCACCGATTCTCTTCGTTAAGAATAAAGATGGGACCTTGATACTGTGCATTGACTATTGAAAACTAAATAAGATGAATATCACGAATAAGTATCCTTTACCCACAATTAATGACCTGTTTCACCAAGTTGGAGGAGCAAGGATCTTCTCTAAGTTAGATTTAAGGTATGGTTGTCACCAAGTCATAATAAAAGACGAAGAAATAAATAAAACAACATTTAGAACACGTTATAGACACTATGAATTTGTCGTAATTCCATTCGGTCTTACTGATGCACCAACAACCTTTATGTGTTTGATGAATCATATATTAGTCAATATCTGGATAAATGTTTGTTGGTGTTTATCGATGATATTTTTGTTTACTCAAAAAGAGAAGAACATGAAGAACATCTTAAAATAATATTGTAGACCTTAAGGAAACATAAGTCGTATCAAGTTTGACAAGTGAGACTTCTACCAAAGAAAGATACAATATCTAGGACACATGATATCCAAAGATGGTATTGTTATAATTACATTTTCAATTTTTATTATTGGTTTGTTCGGATAATTTCGGCACAAAATGAAGAAGAAATCAAAACCAAGGAGAATCCAAATCAAGGACTTCCTAAAGAACCAGATCATAACAGCGAAGGAAGTTCAACCACCTAGGTTCTGGAAATAATGAAGAACCTCATCATGGAATTACAAGTGTTTAAAGAAGATAACGAAAAGCTGAAAAAGGCACAGGAAGAAGAAGGACAATGACAAGGAGGAAGAAGTCAACAAAAGGTCCTATAAAAAATCTTGTAATGAAACAAAAAATGAGAAAATTTCTTCCAAAGACACACCCATGACAGGAAACAAAACAACTACAGGAAGAAAAAGAAAACAAGTAGATCACCTGGAAGGTGAATTCAAGAAAATAAAATCATCCACCTTTGACGAAGAATCAAGGATGGTGAAGAGGCTAAAGCATGGCTACTAGATATAAAGAAATACTTCCAGATTTATAATTACTCTAGTAATATGAAAGTCAGAATGACCATTTACAACTTGAAGGGAAAAGCAAGTATCTGGTGGAAAGACCTGAAATTTGCTAAGGTATTGAAAGAGAAACAAATGGAATGGTCAGATTTTAAGAAATATTTCAAGAAGCAATATTTTTCATAAAGGTATTACGAAAGAAAAACTATGGAATTTTATGAGCTAAGACTCGGACAAATGACCATGGACAATCTAATAAATAAATTTATAAAACTATTGATATTTTTACCATACATCAAGGAAGGAGAAATAAAGATACAACGATTCTTAAGTTATTTACCACGGTCGTACAATGAAAAAATTGAATTTGAAAATCCAAAGTATTTAAATGAAGTGTTTAGAAAGGCCTGGATGTGTTATGATCAATACAAACAGAGGTATGAAATCCCCAAGGCATGGAAGGAAAAGAAACAAGACATAGTGAATCAGTGAAAGAAAGGGTTCCAACCAACCCCTTTCTGTAATATGGCAAAAAGTTTCCAAAAGAAAGAATAGCATTCAAACACCCACAGTGCTCAAGGGGTAGGTAGGCCAGTTAACCTAGGAGTCAATAAAGTTGGGGACAACCCCAGAGAACCATTGAAGTGTTGGGAGTGTGGAGAACCTGACTTGAAGAGAAATTTTCCATGCTTAATTTCCGTGGCAATAACTTCAGTTCATAACCTGTAAGAATCTTTGACAGTAGGAGATATGGGTAGAAGCATGCATAGAATTAATGCAGCCATGGATGGAAGGCAAGATTATCATCAATCTACTATCATGGAGGTTGAAGGTAAAATTCATGATAACCACATTTACATATTAATTGACCGAGGAGCTAGTATGAGTTATGTCACTCCTSGTTTAGTTCAATTAAACAAGATCAASAAATTAAAGCATGCTAAGTCCTAGTTAGTACATTTAGCAACATGGACCAAGAGAAAGCTAATAGATTTTATTCCTGAATATGAACTTAGCATAGATGGTCAAAGTACAAATCTATATTTGAACATTTTACCTTTSGGATATTACGATTTAATCATTGGAATGGACTGGTTAGAGAAACATAAAGTAATATTAAATTGTTACGAAAAGTCACTTATTTACAGAGACAAAAACAACATAGTTAGGACAATACAAGGGATCAAAAAACCAGTTTCGGTTAGGCAAATATCAACCATGCAGTTTAAGAAATGTATGAAAAAAGGTTGCCAAGTTTATGTTGTTCAGGTAACTAATCTGTTAGAAAAGGAAAACAAACCCAGGTTAGAGGACTTTGCAGTCCTACATGGGTTTAGAGATGTATTTGTGGACGAAATACCAGAACTACCTCTAAGAAGAGAGATAGATTTCTCTATCGATCTACTACCTGGATCTACCCTGATATATAAGGCACCTTATAGAATGAGTCTACCCGATTTAACAAAATTGAAAATTCAGCTTCAAGATTTGTTAGATAAAGAATATATCAGACAAAGTGTCTCACCTTGGGGAGCACCRATTCTCTTCGTTAAAAATAAAGATGGGACCTTAATACTGTGCATTGACTATCGAAAACTAAATAAGATGAATATCACGAATAAGTATCCTTTACCCACAATTAATGACCTGTTTCACCAAGTTGGAGGAGCAAGGATCTTCTCTAAGTTAGATTTAAGGTCTAGTTATCACCAAGTCATAAGAAAAGATGAAGACATAAATAAAACAACATTTAGAACACGTAATAGACACTATGAATTTGTCGTAATTCCGTTCGGTCTTACTGATGCACCAACAACCTTTATGTGTTTGATGAATAATATATTTAGTCAATATCTGGATAAATGTTTGTTGGTGTTCATCGATGATATTTTTGTTTTCTCGAAAATAGAAGAAGAACATGAAGAACATCTGAAAATAATATTGTAGACCTTAAGGAAACATAAGTCGTATCAAGTTTGACAAGTGCGAATTCTACCAAAGAAAGATGCAATACCTAGGACACATGATATCCAAAGATGGTATTGCATTTGATCCAGAAAAGATAAAATCCATTATGGAATGGCCTATCCCTAAGGATTTAGCAGACATCAAATCATTCATGGGAATTGCGGGTTATTACTGAAGATTTATCGAAGGATTTTCTAATATCGTGTATCCTATTACATCCCTACAGAAAAAGGGAATAAGATTTACTTGGTCACAAAAGTGTCATGACATATTTGTTAAATTAAAAAGTTTGTTAACTACAACACCTCTCCTAAGCGTAGAGGATCTCAATAAAGATTTTATAGTTTGCATGGATGCAAGAAAAGAAGTCTTGGGAGGGGTCCTAACACAATATGGACATGTCATCTATTACGAATCATGTAAACTGAAAGAACATGAACAAAATTACGTTACACGTGATTTGTTATTAGCATTCGTAATTCATGCTCTGAAAATGTGGCGACATTATTTAATGGAGAGAAGGTTTCTGCTACTCACTGACAACAGTCGCATAAAGTTTTTATTCATTCAACCAGATCTCAATGCAAGGTAAGCGAGATGGCTAGCCTTTTTAAATGAATTTGATTTCAAGGTAAGAAACATCAAAGGAAAAGAAAGCAAAGTTGTATATGCTCTAGGTCGGAGGACCAACGGACTTTATGAGATAAGTGTTAGCAAAGCAGAAAATGACATTGAACAAATAATAAAATCTGCAAGTTGTAATGATGAAAAGTACATCACAACAACAACACAATTGCAAGAAAATGCAGAAAAAGTGAACAAAACAGATATGAGTTTAGATAAAAATTGTCTTCTAAGGTTCAAAAATAGGTTGTATGTATCTAATTCTACTGATTTAAAATAAAAAATTCTTGACAAATTGCACAAAAGGTCGTATTCTGGTCATCCAGGATACTAGAAAATGATAGCAACCTTAAGAAAATTATTTTATTGGCCTAACATGAAGAGTGAAACAGTTGAATATTTATCTAAATGCTTAAATTGTCAACAGGTAAAGGTTGAACATCAATATCCAGCCAGTCTGCTACAACCTCTACCTATAGCAGAATGGAAGTGGGATATTATCTCATTGGACTTCATCACAGGTTTGCCTAAGATTCAAAAGCAAAATGACTCGATTATGGTAGTGATTGATAAAATTAGCAAATCTGTACATTTTATACCTGTGAAATCTACTAATAAAGCAATTAATATTGCTGAAATTTTTATGAAAGAAATATTTAGATTGCATGGAATTCCTAAGATGGTGATCTTCGATAGAGATGTCAAATTTATGTCAAAGTTTTAGAAGGAATTGTTTGCGGGATTGGATACTAACCTAAATTTCAATACAAGCTACCATCCACAAATGGATGGGAAAGCCAAAAAAACAAATCATATTGTGGAAGACATGTTATGAATGTACAAGAGAACGAAACCAACTAAGTGGGAGGAGTACCTACACTTAGTTGAATTTTCTTACAATAATGGCTATCAGACATCAACCAAGATGAGTCCCTTCGAAGCATTATATGGAAGGAAATGCACAACCCTGATTAGCTGGGATAATCTAGTTGAAAGGCTTATGATGGGACTGAAAATGCTCCCTGAAATGGAGAAAATTGTAAAAAGGGTACAACAGAATTTAAAGGAGGCCCAAGACTGACAGAAAATCTAAGCATATTTAAAAATGAGACACCAAGAATTTCAAATTGGGGACCATGTATATCTGAAATTCAAAGCAAGGAGAAGCTCTCTAAATCTAGGAAATTGTTCAAAGTTCGCACCCAGGTTTTGTGGCCCCTTCAAGATTTTAACTCGAATCAGACTCGTGGTATATCAACTAGCACTTCCTGCAAACATAAAATTTCATAATGTTTTTCATGTTTCCTTATTAAAAAGGTATATTCATGATCCTACTCACATCATTTATTGGAACATGGTGCAAGTGGAACCAAAAGGTGAGTTCCAAGAAGAACCTCTATGCATTCTGGATAGGAAAGAAACAGTACTATAGAACATGGCCATTGCCCAGGTAAAAGTGCAATGGAAGCACTTTATTCCCGAGGAGGCCACTTGGGAATTGGAGGAAGATTTGCTGAAATATTATCCAAACCTATTATGAGAGAGGAATGAACATTGAGAACAATGTTGTACTTAAGGGGGAGAGGATGTAATATCCTCAAATTTTAGAATATTAAATTCTAAGTGGACTTTGAAATAAATTTTCGTTTTTGGAAAATTCAGATTTGGAAATTAATTGCCATTTATGGAAAATCCGAATTTGGAATTTTTATTGTTGTAATTAATTATTTGATGACTCTTGGGAAAATATTTGACTTTCCCAACTAACCTCTTTTATTTTTCCACATGTGAAAGACAAACTTTTACTAAATTAAATGCTGGAAGACAAATGGAACAATGAGGTTAAAAATTGTTGACCATGACTCCATGAGTGGGGAACAAGTTTGAGTTACCTCAAGGATGATTTTTACAAGTGAAAAATATGAAATTTGACCACTAGTAGCCCCTAAAATCAGGGATTTTTAAAGATGTGAATTTTCCAAGGAGGGAAGGAAGGACCTAGGCATGAGGATGCATATACAAATAACATATGGAACAGGCATGACACTGCTTAGTATGTTGGGGAAAATAAACGATTTGTTGTTATGAGCATTGTTAGTGTGAGGAAAAGGAATTTCTTATATGTGGATGGTGAATAGAGGTAAGGAAGATCATTCAGTTTTCCCTTATGGACTCGTCGTTAGGATAGGGGATGAATAGGGAAAGTGAAATTGGTTGTTGTGTTTTATGGTTGGGTGGAACATGGTTGTTCCATTTGTATTCCAGCATCAGGTTTCAGATATGTATCTTGGCTGGCATTCCTTGTCAATGTTATATTTATGATTATTATTTGTTAGGAATATGATGACTAATTATCGTTAAAGGATACTGAATATATTGTTTACTTGAAATGTGATGGTGGTATATATATATATATATATGCTCATACATAAATAAATAAAATATTATTTTATGTTTCTATTGGACATTAAATATGGTTTTACATATATGTTTAACTATGTGTGTGTGTGTGTGTGTGTGTGTGTGTGTGTGTGTGTTCATGCGCGCGCGTGTGCTCATACATAAAGAAATGGTAGAACTATTGTTATGTTCCCATTGACTATTAAATTATATATATTTTGAAGTGTTATTCATATATGTACATAATAATCATTGTAGAGAAATGGTGTAATAAGGAATACACTTAGATGGCTTCTTATCAAATTGATAACATGTAAAAATACATAAATGAATAATAATGTGAATACATTCTTTATTACCACATGAACATAGAGATCAATTCAAAGTATATTACAAAATCAACCTTTGTATTCAATTGATCATTTTTCAAATATTACAGTTGGAGTACCATAGATCAAAGACTCCACAACCTCATGTATTGTAAATAGAGTGCTAAGAAGTATACACAGAATCTGTATGTAACTGAAGTAATGGACGCATAGATTAGAACTCGAATACATTTAGAGCAAGATATTTTCTTAATCTGATTACCTTGATTTGCACAACCTGCAAAGGAAGTAAAATGAGGGTTTAGTAATTGTTCTACCATTTTAATTTTGAGGAAATCAAACAATAGAATAATCCATGCAAAAAACTTAGCTTGAGTTTTGAATTAGATCAATGGTTAGTGTTAGCTTCTACCTTCAGCGCTTTGGGTGATTTTTTATGTTAGAAACTGGTTTTTCCCAAAGTACATACTCCTGAAGTGACGTAACTTGTTGATGTCACTGCTAACTTGGAATTGGTGAGTCTCTACCACGTGTCACTTAGATTCGTGACTTACACGTACTTGAAATGCCAATTTCATCTTGACACTTGTTAGGACCACATATTGTACCTTTTTGCCCATACTTTTTGCCATTATTATACCCTGGATCACCTGTATTTAGACTTATACTATCAATTCATCTGATCATTCCAAGGTATACAATGTCCTTTCTCATCACTACATGTCTAATCTGTTTTGCATAATATTTTACATTACTTTTGTACTTAACCATTGATTAGAAGTGCATAAGTGTCCATATTTGCAGAATAGTATTCAAGGACGATGTTGAAACACAGAACTGTCTAGAGTCGCTATCGAACTGATGCTGAAACACGGAAGCTGCTACACAGTCCGAGGACGCATATGCTAAAACACGGAGCTGCCACGGGTCGCATATGCTGAAACACGGAGCAGCTACATAGTTCGAGGATGCAGATGCTGAAACACGGAGCTGTCACTCAGTTCAGAAGTGCAGATGCTGAAACACAGAGGAGACCGCCACAATGCTGAAACACGAGCCGTGACAGTTAGTAGTCAAGGCCGACATAGTCAAGAGCGCAATTCATGTGGCTGAAACAACCCGTGAATTGCGATGCTGAACATCATCAGCAGTTGTGAGAAGAAGTTGTTACACCAGCCGTAACAGCAATGCCTCGTTCAACCCCTGTATTAAGCAGTCAGTTGCGTGAGAATAGGACACCCTA
>ML791737.1:0-51645 GCA_009831015.1 Picea engelmannii | reverse complement strand
GAACTAAGTGCCTTGGTTTCTGTTAGATAGAGTTTATTGTTTTCTGCATTATTGTTTTCATGAAAGAGTGTTAGTACTGAGTCTCTGTTTGAGAGTAAGGGTCCTGTTCTCTGATTGCAAGACAGTCATTCTTACCCATTGCAATGTTATTCTAAAATGTAATCCAGGATTCTTAATTTGAACTATAAAGAATTGCAATAGGGAGATTGCTTTCCTGTGATTTGATCCAGAGCTTCAGTTCATTCCAGCAAGTATAGATAGAATAATTTTCTTTACTACAACACTAAGTGCTTTTGAAATTGAGCATATATAGTGCGTGGCTACCTTTGAAACAAAAGACTTCCCTGGGTTGATAATTTATGTTTCACTTGGTTGTTTAAAATTAATTAAGCAATTATAGTGACCAACAACACTTATCATCATCTGATTGTGCCACATGTCCTTGCTAATGTGGTCTACTGACATAGATCTCCTATCGCAGCACATATCCTCCTCCTAGATATAATGACTGTGATCAGTTCTAGATCAATGGTCTAGATTCATTTCAGCCTTCGGGAATTTGGGTTATCCGTTCCCAATTCTCAATTTTCCCAGAGTAAGATTCCCCAAATAAAACTCGAGCCTCTTGAATTCATATAACGGTCCATCTTTGACACAAAAAGCTTCGGGTGGTGGAACAAGGTAGTTAAACTTGGTGAGGAAGTTAGCTAGATCAGGGTTGCATTAACTTTGATCACGATCTATCAAGATTGATGGTCGAGAGCCATTGTGGAGATCGAATTTGCATGGTAGATAATTCTACAAGGCAGTTCCACAATTCAAACCATGGTTTCCAAATAGGGGTACGTGTCAGCGTGGGTACAATTACAGAACGATCAATGGGTTACTCCAAAACTTCCAACCCATGTCCTTACAATTTGAAACATACTAAAGTTGATGTGATGTTTTCTTTATTTATTAGTTCAATCATGGATATCATGGGCCTCAGTGGACGTGTGGCGCCTGATCATAAGGTCCAGAGACTTGGTACTCTAGAGGAATTGTGTTGCAGTTGAATTGAGTTGAGAACTCCCTGAGGTTGGAGTTAATCTCAACCATTTATCGGGAGAAGGTACGTGGAAATCAATACCACAGTTCAGAGACTGAGCACTCCAAAATGTTTGAGAGTATGAACAACCCAAAAATTCTAAATCCTGGAGTTCCATAATAAATCCCAACCGTCAATTGTTGATTAAGCCATGGATCATTGATCCACCCCACTTCATGAAGTTCACCAATTCGGTGTTCGGGATAAATAAGGCACGAAGTAAAAAGAGATTCAGGATGAAGAAAAATGGTTAGTGCCCGAAAATTGTGTTAAAGAATGGAAAAGGGGTTAGGAAGGAAGCCTGTGGGTTTCATCTGGTTTGAACCTACATCAAAAGAGGTACTAAAGACCTGGGAATTTTTTTATAGGGTCCAACAAATATCTAAGATCCATTATTTCAGAGAAAAGAGATTAACTGCACAAGGAATGCATCCAATAAAAATCACAAGTTTTAAAGGATCATAGCTTTCTACTCAAAGATCTGAATTGAGAATGGAAGCAGTCATTGGAAAGATCATGGAAAGAGGATTCCAGGTATTCATACATATTTGAGGATTGAGAAACTTAGATCACAAGAATTCAGAGAGGATATTTTTGGTAACCAAACTCTTCAATACAATTAAGTGTGTGATTTATAATTCAATAATGACACTATAATGAAATATAACAGTAAGAGACAAGTGGAATTTAAATCTCCTTTGGCCTTTAAGAAGGATAATGAAAAAGAACTAAAAATTCTATGCATACATTACATGAATAATATATATATATATATATATATATATATAATGAATTATCTCTGTGTCACAAACAATGTCGGACATTCAAGGGACTTTAATGCCCTCTAACAATTTTTATTTTTTATTTTGGGAAATTTGGGGTACATTAGTGGAATCTTATGATTCGTGGGCAGATGTCAAAGGTTTGGTAAGGAATATCTGTCAGATTACCATGTGGTATCTTGTTAGGATTTTATATCCTAGGGAATATTATGATTCCTTGACAGATCTCGAAGGTCCAGTAAGGATGATTTGTCAGAGTACCAAAAAATGTTGGTTCTTCACAAACCTCATTCTATTGCCATATCATGATGATTTTGTTGTCTCAGCTTCGTGATGATGATATTGTTGTCTCTTCCTCATGTTAATGATGTTGTTCTCTCACCCTCGTGTTGATTATGTTGTTTTAGCCTCGTGTTGTTGATGATGTTGTATCAACCTTGTGTTGTTGATGATGGTGTACCAACCTCGTGTTGGTGATATTGTTGTTGTAGATTTACACTAATTGATGTTGATGTTTCAGCTTCATGTTGATGATAATGACAATGATGCTAATTAAGCTTCATGTTGGTGTTGTTGCTGATGATGATGATGCTACTTCAACTCCATGTTGATGATGATGATGATGATGATGCTACTTCAAATTCATGTTGTTGATGATGATAATGATGATACTATAACTTCATGTTGTTGATGATGATAATGATGGTACTCCAACTCCATGATGTGGATGATGTCATTCAATGTTCCATATGTTGATGATGGTGTTTCCCTCTCTTTCTCCCGATGATCTTGTATTGGGTTATGTCAGTGGAATACCCTTCTCATTAAGGGGGACTGTTGAAATATTGTAACTTCGAAGAATATTCTAATTATATTTGATTTACTATCTCGTAGATCAAATCCCCTTTTGTGGATTGATCATGTTGGGTCTTGTATAAGACTAAATCCCCTTTTTTGTATTGGTAAAACCATATTTATATGGTGGTATTTGTAAATTCAGACCCTAGGGTTTATAAAGTGGTTTTAACCACTCTTAGAAGAAGTCAACCCTACTAAGTTAAGAGACATAACCCTAGTGCCTCCTCAACTAGTATTTATAAGTGAGCATGGTGCCTCACTTATTCATTCATTCACTCACTCAACAACTGTGCATCTTTTGGAGGTAGTCACAGTTGCAGGAGGAAGGAGAAGAGAGGCACATGCTCAATCCTATTTTATTCTTGGTGTTTTGGTGTTAGTCTTGGCATTGTATTAACAATCTATCATTGAGGAAGTTTTTGTTGGGTTTTCTCCCCCATAAGGGTTTCCCAAGATAAAATGTTGTGTACTTTGTGATTTTGTTTCTTTCAGTGATCCTCTTTATGTTGTTGTTTTGGAAATTCATTGAATGCTCTAGTAAATTGGAAATAACCTAATAAGAACACTATAACTTAACATAATGTTTATTTCGGGTCGGCCATGTTTACTTGAATTAACAAACTAAATATTTTATTAATTATGAAAGTGAATATTATAGAGTTGGGTTTGATATAGGATGTGGAATTGCATTTGTATCTCTCTCACAAGTCCATTTAACCCAGATCAACAAAAGGGTAACCTGGAAAAAAAATGAATCGACAAAAACCCTAATCTTAGGTCTTTCTCGTTTTCTCTTTTGCATGGTTCTTTTTTCTGTTTTATTTTTTTCCTGGTTTCTTCTGCCCATGGAAATGTAAGGGATCAATAGTTTTCATGTGATGTCCTATGACTCTGTGGTCATCCTCATATTTGTTTGCATAGGTGATTGGGATTCACGGTGATGACTTTGGATTTCGAGGGTATGTGGCCATGGTTTGTAGTCAGGGAGAAAAGGGCTTGGCCCTATCCAAGTTTTGGAGACATGCATGATTTGAACCTAGCAATGGTAATTGTGTTCTCTAGATCCAAGGTTTACCTACTCGCAAGGGATATTAGCAGCCTATGGTCAGCCTATAAATGTTACAGCCATGCCCATAGGGATTTAAAAAATGAATCGATAAAAACCCTAATCTCAGGTCGTTCTAATTTTCTCTTTTGCATGTTTTTTTTTCATTCTATTTTTTTTCCAGGTTTCTTTTACCCATGGAAATGCAAGGGATTGGTAGTTTTCATGTGACTTCCAATGACTATATGCCCATACTCATAGGGTAAAATCATGAAGATGGGTAACACTTTTTCTTGTTTCATGAGAATTTTTATTTTTATATTTTAACAGGTTCTTCAACATTCGGTAATAAAAAGGATTTTTTTTATTTAGAATTTCACTTCACAGTAAAAACAAAGCTTGTGAAGATTTTTTTTTATCTTTACAATGACTATTTTTCAAATTAGTTTTATTGATATTTGATATGTCAATTTGGAAATTGTTTGACGGTATGTTCCTTAAAAATGAAGGGAAGGATAATGAGTTATGTTCGATCTCGAAGGAAAAATAATCCTAAATTATCATTGGAATCTCGGGAAGACACCAATAAAAAAACAGAGGCATACACCCTACTAAAACGCCTTCAAATTGCAAAGATCCATCAAATACACAATCTTAATGTTCTAAGTGACTCCAAGACTATAATAAGGCTTATGGTTCACAAGAATGATCCAAAAAATTTAAGTTTAAAATGAATAATCGACCGAATACGAGTCGACTCTCATTCCATTAAGCTAACATTTTACCACATTGTGAGAGAGCACAACAAGGTAGCAGATAACTTGGTGAATGAAGCCATTGGGAAAGTACCTAGAACTATAGGCATGGAAGGTGTTGAAACACTAGCCCCCCTAACTTGATGCACCACATGACTGGGAGCCAATAAGCAAAGGTCAGGGCAGGGGCTAGTCGGGGCTCCAGTGCATACATGGACAGGTGGAATGGACACATAGAAAGGGTTAGTGGTGGGGCCCCTTGAGGTTCTATCAAACGCAAGAACAAGTGGACTAGGAAAGCGAAAAAGGTTCCAATGCACACAAGGCCAGGTGTAATATCCCCAAAAATAATTAATTATTAAAGTATGTGTGCACTTAGGAATAAATTTCCATTTTTGGCAAATTCGTATTTGGAAAATGTTTTCCATTTATGGAAAATCTGAATTTGGAATTCGATTATTTGTAATTAATTATTTATGACCGTTGGGAAAAGATTTTATTTGTCCAACTAACCTTTGATTGTGACAATGTGAAAGACAAATATTTTTATATATTAATTGTTGGAGGAAAAATGGAACAACTAGGTTGAAAACACCTGATCATGACTCCATGACTAGGGAATAGACTTGAGTTACCTTAGGGTTAATTTTTACAAGTGGAAAATGAGGAATTTGACCACTAACAACCCCTCAAAATTAGAGATCTGTAAAGATGCGAAAATTCCCAAGGAGGGAAAAAGACCTAGGCATAAGATGCTCATGATATACAACATATGGACGAGGTAGGACACTTCTTAGTATGTTGGAGAAAGGATATTACTTGTTGTTATGAACACTGTTTAGTGTGAGGCAAGGGAATTCTCTGATCTGAAAGTACAACTGTAGAAAAGAGGATCATTTTCAATTTTCCCTTATGGACTCATGGTCAGGCTAGGGGGTGAACGAAGGAAGTAATTTGGTTTTTCTGTTCTATGGTTGGGTGGAGCTTGGATGTTCCATTTGTGTTCCATCATCAGTTTTATTTAGATAAGCACCTTTACTTATTTTCTAGTTAAAAGTATGTTGATTACAACTCATTAGAGGTGTGATGGGTTTATGTGATGTTAGTGCAAATATAAATGATTGATTGGATGTACAAAAATCTACTTATTTCCATTGTTAGTAGAAGGATGAGTTACTATGATGTGGTTTATACCTAAATCTTGATTGTACATATACCTATAGATATACTCATGTGTTTTCATGTAAAGAAAATGCTAGAATGAATAGTCAATTTTCTTTAGGACTTATATATGTATGTATAAGTAAATACATATATATAGGTGCATGTATAGATACATGAAGTTATACAAACATATGTTGTTTCATATAATGAAATATTCTATCGATCCTTGATCTACTTGAGAATATAAGTATTTACCAGTGATCAGGTCATACAAAAGGCATGAAATGAACAGTCCTTCTTATATTACATCAGACCTATAAAAAATATTTTCAATGGTCCATAAATACAAGCTACAACAACCATTACAATGATTTAAAAACTTGTTCAAATGATTTTCAATAACCTGTATGTTCATTAAGAATTAAATCAGCAATGATATGTACAACTAGGAAACTTTGGTTCAAAATTATTATAGTAGAGTAACCTAGGGTAAGGACCCTGTACCACTCATAAACAGAACTTGAGAAGTTTTAACTAAATGCCAGATTCAGAACTTGAATATCTTTTCGAGCAAGGTGATCCCCATGATCTTTTTTCTTCGAATTGAGTAATCCTCCAAAGGGAAATTTAACAGATTCAATAAACTGTGTGCTAAGTAATCAAATGGAAATAAATATTAAGCAAATGAAATAATACTTATCTTAAAGCTGGTGTAGAAGCAGTCCCCACTGGTGTTTGAGTGATGATCTATCCACCATCCAAAGGGGAAGAGTGGACTTGGGAATGGTTGATGGGTACCCTCGCAAAAGAAGACAGGGGACCCATCATTAGGTGATGAAATCTGAGTACAACATTTTCATAAATAGAGAATGCAATTGAAGAATTATTACAATTAGAATTTGAAGGGTACAAGTCATAAATCCCATAGAAATAGGAAGTCTGTACATGTTATAAACTATAACAGTGTTAAAGATATTTTATGTGTTGTATTATTTACAGTGTTAAATAGATCAAAAGTATATAAAATTTCTCAACCCAACAGTGGGCAAAGAGTTACCTTAATTACACAGAATCTTACACCCCAGTTGACAGAGTTAGAATTTATACACATAATATATAGTCAGGGATCCTACAAAAGGGTGAATCAATACATTGGATATACAAAAAACATAGTTCCTGATTTTTTTTATAATATTGAGTAAGTACACGGATTTGCAAGGGTTTCAAAAGAAGGAATCTCATAGATTTATTTATGATTCCTAATCGTGAGTAAGTGACTCCTATATGCACAGAGGAGTAGCATTATGAGGCATGCATATAGTTTCAAGGAAAAATCTTTTATCTAGGTGGATATCGGTGGCCACTCACATTTTCCAACTAGCTCAAAACAGTTTTCTAGCAATTTTGGCAATTTACTATTTTTAGGAGGTTTTAACTTCTGGGGCCATTTTGAGGGCCTAAATGAAGGTTTTTAGAGATCAATGTTCTCAATCATATCTAAAGGCATGATTGAGCCCCCAAAATGAATCTCCTCGATGATACCTTTCCAACGAGTTATCACACGCCTAAAATGGAGATCATATGCAAAAGTTACGACCTCGGGAAGTTGATATACTCACTTACCCAAATGGGGCCCACATGACTTTTGGCGCTTCATCTCCTAGGGTTAGCTTTTTGGATGTCTACAGTTTTTGGCATTCTATTTTATTGTAAAAATTCCTTAGGAGCCTCATTGTAATCATCTTACTGCGAATGCGAGTAGCCGTCACATCTCTTCTTAGAGATAAGCTTCCACCATTCTAGCGAGTCTTTCACTCTTTATTTTTATAGTCTCTGTCCATTTCATTCATTAATAGAAATCATGTATTAATGTATATCTATGTTTATGGTTGCATCTCTGATACATTTATGTTATCTTATTGAATATATGTGATATCTCTGTGCATTTCTTTATTATATCTCCTCTCGCATTTCGTGCCGAAAATAATCTGGATCAGTGGTATCAGAGTAGGCTACTCTTGATTGTTTTTTCATGCATGTCCCCGACAAGGTCCGAGTATATAAAGTTGGGTATCAAGGTTGTCTCTCTTGAAGACAATCGTTGTCGCACACCCAAGAAACCCTCAATGGTGGAAGAAAAGAAAAAGGACGAAGCAGACGATCCTATCAATCTGTTGCTTGAGCAAGCTCTCACCTGATAGAGGGACGAAATGATGGAGAATTTTTCACACATCCTTCAAAGATTGCCGATAAAAGCAGGTGCATATCCATCAAGCGACCACTTTGGAGGTAGCTCACCTTTCAAGGTACAAGTTAATTTTGATATCCTTGTATTTGAAGGACAAATAGATGCAGAAGCCCTAGAAAAATGGTCAACTCTGCTAGAAGGTTATTTCTCTGTTCACAATCTTTACGACAAACAAAAAGATCACCTTCACACTCCTTAAATCTCTCCCTCATGTCAAACATTGGTGGGAAACTTACTAGGAGCAAAGTTCCATAGAGGATTCTGGAATATACGAGGTCGATCCCACTTGGGAATTTTTTGTGGATGTGGTAAAGGAACAATATTACCCTGTTGGCAACTATGAGGACCAGTACATGAGATGGACCACACTACAGCAAGAGAGGGGCCAAGAAGTTCTAGAGTTCACCAATACCTTCCATACCTTGTGCACCAAGATGGGTATCAAAGACTTCAAGCAACATTTGGTTGTGAAATACCGTGGGGCTCTACATAGATACATTCAGACTGAAATTGATTTTCTGGACATCTCATCACTCGGTGTTGCTTATCAATATGTTGTTAAAATCAAGAAGAAATTTAAGCACTAGAATAAACGGGAGTTTGAGTCTACAAATCTGCAACAACCGAAGTATGAAAAATATGACCCTAACAAACAGTCTCTCGAAAACCAATCCAAGACAAAGGAAAAGAAGGGTCACGAGAAGACAAATAAGGACACCAGAAAATGGTGCAAGTTCCAAAAAATCCCCTACCACAACACCGATGAATGTCGCTCAAAAAATTCATCGGTGGCCGAGATCAAAGACAAAGAGCCGAACCCTGATTCTGAATCTGATTCTGAAAATAATGGTAAAGGATAGATCATTGACGCGGAGCCCACTGCTATTGTGATGACTGCAGCAATTCGACCAAAAGAACCAACAAATACTGTAGAGGGGGAGCACATTTTTCATTCACAGATGTGGGTGAAGGGGACCCCAGTGCATTTTATTGCTGATAGCGGAATCCAGAAGAACCTCATCTCAATAGAGGTCGTCAGACAATTGGGATTGTCGACAACACCACGCCCACATCCATACAACATCGGGTGGCTTCACCAAGGATGATATCTCCATGTCAGCCAATAATGTCGATTTTCATATGACATCCAACCCTTAAAGGATGAGGTATTATGTGATGTTTCCACACTGGATGTGTGTGATGTTCTCTTGGGTCAACAATATATGTGGAAGTGCCATGTTGTTTATTAGTCTTGACCACGCAGTGTCATTGTTTCTCTAGGGGGTCATCTATACAGAATACCAGAGGTAGTTTTGACTACTGTTTCACATAAATGGTGTTGCAAGGTAGTATCTCATACTGCAAAATTCATCTTCTTCACAATATGTTCAAAAGAAGAACAAAAGGACACTTCATCCACTACAACCTTTCCCCAAGCACCTTCTATCCAAAAGAAGCAGGTCGACAAGGTAACAACAAAGTGTAAAGATTCCTTATGCAAACCATCATCTCATGTATCTCAACTTTATAAATAGCCTCAACCTCAACAGGTTCGTGACAGACTTCCACAAACTGAGTAGAGTGACATCTCCAACAAGACAAGCAGGTCACCAAGATGAAGATTCAACAAACACGTTTCCCTCTCCCCCGGGAAATCAACACAATGGATACCATTTCTTCCTAAGGAGGGAGGATTTATCTAGGTGGATATCGGTGGCCACCCTCTTTTTACAACTGGTTGAAAATAGTTTTTTGGCAATTTTG
Organism: Picea engelmannii; assembly: GCA_009831015.1. Taxonomy (NCBI): domain Eukaryota; kingdom Viridiplantae; phylum Streptophyta; class Pinopsida; order Pinales; family Pinaceae; genus Picea; species Picea engelmannii. The sequence continues at coordinate 41,942 of ML791737.1, read as the reverse complement.
GCAATTTACTATTTTTAGCAGGTTTAAACTTTCAGGGCCAGTTTGAGAGACTAAATGAAGGTTTTTCGATATTGAGGTTCTCAATGATATCCAAAGTAATTATTTATCCCCCAAAATGAATCTCCTCGATGATACCTTTCCAACGAGCTATCAAGCGCCTAAAACGGAGATCGTATGCAAAAATTACGACCCTGGGAAGTTGATGTATTCACTTACCCAAACGGGGCCCACATGACTTTTGGTGCTTCATCTCCTAGGGTTAGGTTTTTGGATGTATATGGTTTTTGGCATTCTATTTTATTGTAAAAAGGTCTTCAGAGCCTCATTTTAATCATCTTATTGCAAATGCGAGTAGCCGTCACATCTCTTCTTAGAGATAAGCTGGCACCATTCTAGCGAGTCTTTCACTCTGTATTTTTACAATCTCTGTACATTTCTTTCATTAGTAGAAATCGTGTATTACTGTATATCTGTGTTTATGGTTGAATCTCTGATACATTTATGTTATCTTATTGAATATATGCAATATCTCTGTGCATTTCTTTATTATATCTCCTCTCGCATTTTGTGAAGAAAATAATCCAGATCAGTGGTATCAGAGCAGGCTACTCTTGATCATTTTTTCAGTGCATGTCCCTGACGAGGTCCAAGTATAGAACGTTGGGTCTTGAGATTGTCTCTCTTGAATACAATCGCTCTCAGACACCCAAGAAACCCTCAATGGTAGAATAAAAGAAAAATTACGGAGCAGACGATGCATTCAATATGTTGCTTGAGCAAGCTCTCACGCGATAAAGGGATGAAATGATGGATAATTTTGCCCACATCCTTCAACGCTTGTTGATAACATCAGGCGCATATTCATCAAGTGGCCACTTTGGAGGCACCTCACCTTTCAATATACATGTTAATTTTGATATTCCTGTATTTGAAGGACAGATATATCCAGAAGCCTTAGAAAAATGGTCAACTTTGTTAGAAGGTTATTTCTCTATTCACAATTTTTCCGACAAAGAAAAGATTAGTTTGGCACTCCTTAAAGCTCTCCCTCATGTCAAACATTGGTGGGAAACATACTGGGAGCAAAGTTCCACAAAGGATTCTTGAATATACAGGGCCGATCCCACTTGGGATTTTTTTGTGGATGCGGTAAAGGAATAGTATTACCCTGTTGGCAACTATGAGGACCGGTACATGAGATCGACCACACTGCAGCAAGAGAGGGGCCAAGCAGTTCTAGAGTTCACCAATACCTTCCATACCTTTCGCACCAAGCTGGGTATCAAAGACTCTGAGTGACATTTGGTTCTGAAATACCGTGGGGCTCTACACAGATACATCTAGACCAGAATGGATTTTATGGACATCTCATCACTCGGTGCTGCTTATCGATATGTTGTTAAAATAGAAAAGAAATTTAAGCACCAGAAAAAATGGGATTTTGGGTCTGCAAATCCGCAACAACTAAAGTATGACAAAGACGAACCTAACAAATAGTCTCTTGAAAACCAGTCCAAGACACAGGAAAAGAAGGGTCACAGGAAGACAAAGAAGGACACCGAAAAATGGTGCGAGTTCCACAAAATCCCCTGGCACAACATCGATGAATGTTGCTCAAAATAGTCATCAGTGGCCGAGATCAAAGACAAACAGCCAAACCCTGATTCTAAATCTGATTCTAAAAATAATGGTAAAGGATAGATCATTGACGCGAACCCCACTACTATTGTCGTGACTGCAACAATTCGACCAGAAGAAACAACAGATCCTGAAGAGGGGGAGCACCTTTTTCATTCACATATGTGGGTGAAGGGTACCCCATTGCATTTAATTGTTGATAGTGAAAGCCATAAGGAACTCATCTCAGCAAAGGTCATCAAACAGTTGGGATTGTCGATAACACAACACCCGCAACCATACAACATCGGGTGGCTTCGCTAAGGACGAGATCTCCGTGTCAGCCAACAATGTCGATTGTCATACGACATCCAACCCTTAAAGGATGAGGTATTATGTGATGTTTCCCCACTGGATGTCTGTGATGTTCTCTTGGGCCAACCATATATGTGGAAGCGCCATGTTGTTTATGAGTCTCGACCCCGCAGTGTCATTGTTTCTCTAGGGGGACATCTATATAGAATACCAGAGGTATTTCTGACTACTGTTCCACCTAAAAAGTGTCACAATGTAGTATCTCATACTGAAAAATTCATCTTCTTCACAATCTGTTCAAAAGGAGAACAAAAGAACACTGCACCCACTACAACCTTGCCCCAAGAACCTTCTATCCAAAAGAAGCTGGTTGAAAAGGTTGTAGAAAAGTGAAAAGATTCCTTCTGCAAAATTTCCTCTCATCTATATCAACTTTTTGAACAGCCTCAACCTCAACAAGTTCGTGATGGACTTCCACAAACTGAGCAGTGCGACGTCTCCAGCAAGACAAGCAGCTCACCAAGATGCAGATTCAAAAAACGCTTTTCCATCTCCCCCGAGAACTCAACGCAATGGAGAAAAATTATTCCTAAGGAGGGAGGATTGATCTAAGTGGATATTGGTGGCCACCCACCTTTTACAACTGGCTCAAAACAGTTTTCTGGCAATTTTGGCAATTTACAATTTTTAGGAGGTTTTAACTTCTAGGGTCATTTTGAGGGCTTACATGAAGGGTTTTGGAGATATAGGTTCCCAATGATAGCTAAAGAAATAATTGAGCCCCCAAAATGAATCTCCTCGACGATACCTTTCCAACGAGCTATCACACGCATAAAATGGAGATCGTATGCAAACGTTACGACCCCGGGAAGTTGATGTACTCAGTTACCTAAACGGGGCCCACATGACTTTTGGCGCTTCATCTCCTAGGGTCATCTTTTTGGATATCTAGGGGTTTTGGCATTCTTGTTTATTGTAAAAATGCCTTCAGAGCCTCATTGTAATCATCTTCTTGTGAATGCGAGTAGCCATCACATCTCTTCTCAGAGATAAGTTGCCACCATTCTAGTGAGTCTTTCACTCGGTATTTTTACAGTCTCTGTACATTTATTTCAATAATAGAAATCATGTATTACTATATATATGTGTTTATGGTTGCATATATGATACATTTATGTTATCTTATTGAATATATGTGATATCTCTGTGCATTTCTTTATTATATCTCCTCTCGCATTTCATGCTGAAAATAATCTGGATCAATGGTATTAGAGGAGGCTGCTCTTGATCATTTTTTTAGTGCATGTCCATGACGAGGTCCGAGTATAGCAAGTTGGGTCTCAAGCTTGTCTCTATTTAATACAATCCCTCTCGCACACCCAAGAAACCCTCAATCACAAAACAAAAGAAAAAGGACGAAGCAGACGATCCTATCAATTTGTTGCTTGAGCAAGCTCTCACGCGACAGAGGGATGAAATGATGGAGAAATTTGCCCATATCCTTAAACGCATGCCTTTAACAACAAACACATATTCATCAAGTGGCCACTTTGGATGCACCTCACCTTTCAAGGTACAAGTTAATTTTGATATTCCTTTATTTGAACAACAGATAGATGCAGAAGCCCTAGAAAAATGGTCAACTCTACTAGAAGGTTAGTTCTCTTTTCACAATCTTTCCAACAAAGAAAAGATCATCTTCGCACTCCTTAAAGCTCTCCCTAATGTCAAACATTGGTGGGAAACTTACTGGGAGAAAAGTTCCACAGAGGAGTCTGGAATATACGGGACCGATCCCACTTCGGATTTTTTTTTGGATGCGGTAAAGGAATAGTATTAACCCATTGGCAACTACGAGGACTAATACATAAGATCGACCACACTGTGGAAAGAGAGGGGCCAAGAATTTATGGAGTTCACAAATAACTTCCATACCTTGTGCACCAAGCTAGGTATCAAAGACTCCGAGCGACATTTGGTTCTGAAATACCGTGGGGCTCTACACAGATACATCCAGACTGAAATGGATTTTCTGGACATCTCATCACTCGGTGTTGCTTATCGATATCCTGTTAAAATCGAGAAGAAATTTAAGCACTGGAACAAATGGGAGTTCGGGTTTGCAAATCCAAAACAACCAAAGAATGACAAATATGTCCCTAACAAACAGTCTCCTGAAAACTAGTCCAAGACACAGGAAAAGAGGGGTCACGGGAAGACAAAGAAGGACACCAGAAAATGGTGCGAGTTCCACAAACTCCCCTGTCACAACACCGATGAATGTATCTCAAAATAGTCATTTGTGGCCGAGATCAAAGATAAAGAGCCGAACACTTATTCTGCATATGATTCTGAAAATAATAGTAAAGGACAGATCATTGACGTGGACCCCACTACTATTGTCGCGACCACAACAATTCGAATGGAAGAACCAACATATCCTGAAGAGGGGGAGCACCTTTTTCATTCACAGATGTGGGTGAAGGGGACCCCGCTGCATTTTATTGTTGATAGAAAAATCCATAAGAACCTCATCTCAGCAGAGGTCGTCAAACAGTTGGGATTGTCGACAACACCACACCCGAAGCCATACAACATTGGGTGGCTTCATCAAGGATGAGATCTCTGTGTCAACCAACAATGTCAATTTTTATACGACATCCAACCCTTAAAGGATGAGGTATTATGTGATGTTTCCCCACTGGATGTCTGTGATGTTCTCTTGGGCCGACCATATATGTGGAAGCGTCATGCCATTTATGAGTCTCGACTCCGCAATGTCATTGTTTCTCTAGGGGGTCATCTCTATAGAATACCAGAGGTAGTTATGAGTACTGTTCCACCTAAAAAGTGTCGCAAGGTAGTATTTCATACTACAAAATTCATCTTCTTCACAATCTGTTCAAAAGGAGAACAAAAGGACACTGCACCCACTACAACCTTGCCCCAAGCACATTCTATCCAAAAGTAGCAGGTCGACAAGGTTGAAACAAAGCACAAATATTCCTTCTACAAACCGTCCTCTCATGTATCTCAACTTGTTGACTAGCCTCAACTTCAATAGGTTCGTGACAAACTTCCGCAAACTGAGTAGTGCAACGTCTCCAGTAAGACAAGCAGCTCACCAAGATGTAGATTCAACAAACGCTTTTCCCTCTCCCCCAGGAACTCAACGCAATGGAGACTATTTCTTCCTAAGGAGTGATGATTGATCCAGGTGGATAACGATGGCCACCCACCTTTTCTAACTAGTTAAAACCAGTTTTTTGGCAATTTTGGCAATTTACTATTTTTAGTAGGTTTTAACTTCCGGGGCCATTTTGAGGGCCTAAATGAAGTTTTTTCAAGATATATATTCTAAATGATATCCAAAGGCATTATTTAACCCCCAAAATGAATTTTCTCGACAATACCTTTCCAACGAGCTATCACACGCCTAAAACGGAGATCGTATGCAAAGGTTATGACCCCAGGAGGTGGATGTACTCACTTACCGAAATGGGGCCCACATGAATTTTGGCTCTTCATCTCCTAGGGTTAGGTTTTTGGATGTCTAGGGTTTTTGGCATTCTGGTTTATTGTAAAAATTCCTTCAGAGCATCATTGTAATCATCTTCTTGTGAATGCAAGTAGCCGTCACATCTCTTCTCAGAGATACACTACCACCATTCTAACGTGTCTTTCACGCTGTATTTTTAAAGTCTCTGTACATTTATTTCATTAATAGAAATCGTTTATTACTATATATTTTTGTTTATGGTTGCATCTATGATAAATTTATGTTATTTTATTGAATATATATGATATCTCTGTGCATTTCTTTATTATATCTCAACTCACATTTCATGCTGAAAATAATCTGGATTAGTGGTATCAGAGCAGGCTGCTCTTGATCATTTTTCCAGTGCATGTCCCCGACGAGGTTCGAGTATAGAAATTTGGGTCTTGAGATTGTCTCTCTTGAATATAACCTCTGTCACACACCCAAGAAACCCTCAATGGTGGAAGAAAATAAAAATGACGGAGAAGACGATCCTATCAATCTGTTGCTTGAGCAAGCACTCACGCGATAGAGGGATGAAATGATGGAGAATTTTTCCCACATCCTTCAAAGCCTGTCGATAACAACATATGCATATTCATCAAGAGGCCACTTTAGAGGCACCTCGCCTTTCAAGGTACAAGTTAATTTTGATATTCCTGTATTTGAAGGACAGATAGATGCAGAGGCTCTAGAAAAATGGTCAACTCTGCTAGAAGGTTATTTCTCTGTTCACAATTTTTCCAACAAAGAAAAGATCACCTTCACACTCCTTAAAGCTCTCCCTCATGTCAAAAATTGGTGGGAAACTTACTGGGAGAAAATTTCCACAGAGGAGTCTGGAATATACAGGGCCGATCACACTTAGGATTCTGTTGTGGATGCGGTAAAGGAATAGTATTACCTTGTTGGCAACTATGAGGACCAGTACATGAGATGGACCACACCACAACAAGTGAGGGGAAAATTAGTTCCATATTTCACCAATATATTCCATACCTTGTGCACCAAGATGGGTATCAAAGACTCCGAGTGACATTTGCTTCTGAAATACTGTGGGGCTCTACACAGATACATCGAGACTGAGATGGATTTTCTGGACATCTCATCACTTGGTGCTGCTTATCGATATGATGTTAAAATCGAGAAAAAATTTAAGCACCAAAACAAACAGGAGTTCAGGTCTATAAATCCGTAACAACCGAAGTATGACAAACATGGCCCTAACAAACAGTCTCCCGAAAACCATTCCAAGACACAGGAAAAGAAGGGTCACAGGAACAAAAAGAAGGACACCGGAAAATGGTGTGAGTTCCACAAAATCCCCCAGCACAACACCGATGAATGTCACTCAAAACAATCATTGGTGGCCAAGATCAAAGACAAAGAGCCGAACCCTAATTCTAAATCTAATTCTGAAAATAGTGGTAAAGGATAGATCATTGACGCCGACCCCACTGCTATTATCGTGACCGCCACAATTCAACCAGAAGAACCAACAGATCTCAAAGAGGGCGAGCATCTTTTTCATTCACAATACCTTTCCAACGAGCTATCACACACCTAAAAAAAATATCATATGCAAAAGTTATGACCCCAGGAGGTGGATGTACTCACTTACCCAAACGGGGCACAGGTGACTTTTGGCTCTTCATCTCCTAGGGTTAGGTTTTTGGATGTCTAGGGTTTTTGGCATTCTGGTTTACCGTAAAAATTCCTTCAGAGCCTTATTGTAATAATATTCTTGTGAATGCGAGTAGCCGTCACATCTGTTCTCAGAGATACGCTGCCACCATTCTAGCGTGTCTTTCACTCTGTATTTTTAAAGTCTCTGTACATTTATTTCATTAATAGAAATCATTTATTACTGTATATTTGTGTTTATGGTTGAATCTATGATACATTTATGTTATGTTATTGAATATATGCGATATCTCTGTGAATTTATTTATTATATCTCCTCTCACATTTCATAATGAAAATAATCTAGATCAGTGGTATCAGAGCAGGCTGCTCTTGATCGTTTTTTCAGTGCATGTCCCCAACGAAATTCGAGTATAGAAATTTGGGTCTCGAGATTGTCCTCTTGAATATAATCTCTCTCACACACCCAAGAAACCCTCAATGGTGGAAGAAAATAAAAATGACGGAGAAGACGATCCTATCAATCTGTTGCTTGAGCAAGCACTCACGCGATAGAGGGACGAAATGATGGAGAATTTTTCCCACATCCTTCAAACCCTGCGGATAACAACAGATGCATATTCATCAAGCGACCACTTTAGAGGCACCTCGCCTTTCAAGGTACAAGTTAATTTTGATATTCATGTATTTGAAGGAAATATAGATGCAAAGGCCCTAGAAAAATGGTCAACTCTGCTAGAAGGTTATTTCTCTGTTCACAATTTTTCCAACAAAGAAAACATCACCTTCACACTCTTTAAATCTCTCCCTCATGTCAAAAATTGGTGGGAAACTTACTGGGAGCAAAGTTCCATGGAGGAGTCTGAAATATACAGGGCCGATCACACTTAGGATCTTGTTGTGGATGTGGTAAAGGAGTAGTATTACCTTGTTGGCAACTATGAGGACCAGTACATGAGATGGACCACACCACGGTAAGTGAGGGGCCAAGTAGTTCCATATTTCACCAATACCTTCCATACCTTGTGCACCAAGCTGGCTATCAAATAATCCAAGTGACATTTTCTTCTGAAATACCGTGGGGCTCTACATAGATACATCCAGAATGAAATGGATTTTCTGGACATCTCATCACTCAGTGCTGCTTATCGATATGATGTTAAAATAGAGAAAAAATTTAAGCACCAAAACAAACAGGAGTTCAGGTCTGTGAATCCGCAACAACAAAAGTATGACAAAGATGGCCCTAATAAACAGTCTCCCGAAAACCATTCAGAGACACAGGAAAAGAAGGATCACAGGAAGACAAAGAAGGACACCGAAAAATGGCGCAAGTTTCACAAAAGCCCCCAGCACAACACCGATGAATGTCACTCAAAACAGTCATTGGTGGCCGAGATCAAAGACAAAGAGTTGAAGCCTTAAAGGATGAGTTATTATGTGAGGTTGCCCCACTGGATGTCTATGATGTTCTTTTAGGCCAACCATATATGTGGAAGCGCCATGTTGTTTATGAGTCTCGACCCCGTAGTGTCATTGTTTCTCTAGGGGTTCATCTCTACATAATACCAGAGCTAGTTCTGACTATTGTTCCACCTAAAAAGTGTCACAAGGTAGTATCTCATACTGCAAAATTCAACTTCTTCACAATCTGTTCAAAAGGAGAAAAAAAGGACACTGCACCCACTACAACCTTGCCCCAAGCACCTTCTATCCAAAAGAAGCAGGTCAACAAGGTTGCAGAAAAGCACAAAGATTCCTTCTGCAAACTGTCCTCTCAAGTATCTCAATTTTTTGAACAACCTCAACCTCAATAGGTTCATGACAGACTTCCACAAACTGAGCAGCACGACGTCTCCAACAAGACAAGCAGTTCACCAAGCTATAGATTCAACAAACTCTTTTCCCTCTCCCACTAGAACTCAATGAAATGGAGACCATTTCTTCGTAAGGAGAGAGGATTTATCTAGGTGGATATCGATGGCCACCCAACTTTTCGAACTAACTTAAAACAATTTTCTGGCAATTTTAACAATTTACTATTTTTAGTAGGTTTTAACTTCCGGGGCCATTTTGACAGTCTAAATGAAGTATTTTCAAGATAGAGTTTCTCAGTGATATCCAAAGGAATTATTGAGCCCCAAAAATGAATCTCCTCAATGATATTTTTCCAACGAGCTATCACATGCCTAAAACAAAGATCGTATGCAAAAGTTACGACCCCGGGAAGTTGATGTACTCACTTACCCAAACGGGGCCCACATGAATTTTGGCGCTTCATTTCCTAGGGTTAGGTTTTTGGATGTCTCAGGTTTTTGGCATTCCATTTAATTGTAAAAATGATTTTAGAGCCTCATTGTATTCATCTTCTTGCGAATTCGAGTAGCCGTCACATCTCTTCTCAGAGATAAGTTTTCACCATTCTAGCGAGTCTTTCACTCTGTATTTCGACAGTCTCTGTACATTTCTTTCATTAATAGAAATCATGTATTATTGTATATCTGTGTTTATGGTTTCATATCTGATACATTTATGTTATCTTATTTAATATGTGTGACATCTCTGTGCATTTCTTTATTAAATCTCCGCTCGCATTTCGTGCCGAAAATAATCCGGATCAGTGGTATCAGAGAAGGCTACTCTTGATCATTTTTTCAGTGCATGTCCCTGACGAGGTCCGAGTATAGCTGTTACACATTATTTTTTTCATCCCTCTGATCATTAATTATGTAAACCTATCTGTAGTCTTTAGAGGGGTCAGTGGCCTGAGTTCCTAAAGAAGGAAGGGAGAAGAATTTTTCCTGAGAAAAGAAGTTGCATTTTCCTTTATGAAAACCCTATTAAAGATGATTTTCTCATGTTGCACTATGTCTAGGGTGTGAGAATGCCTAATTATCACAGGTTTCACCATAGCTATGTTGTGAGAGGTTCACAGATTTCTCTATAAGAAGGGCACAACAATGTTCATATGTAGGAAAAACAAGCATCTTCTCGATACTTCTAGAAGGAGAAACTTCCATGGTGAGGTGGCATATGAATGGTTTGGATCTTACTCACTTTCATGATTTGGTGGGATCATCCTAACCTCCTCACCTTATCCTCTTCAACTTATAAAAGGAAAGGAGCTCTCATGGAGAAAGTTGGCTTGGATGAGATTAGCTTTAGTTAGATTTTTGGGTAGGCTTGGCTGAGATTAGCTTTTGAGCTTTAGCTTGGCTAGATGAGCCACTTTGTCAAGATAGAATTTGAATATTATCATATCTATGCTCTTAGAATTCTTGGAGTGGAAGTATGTGGGGAACGAAGGATAGTTGGAAGGGAGCTTACGACATCAAGGCCATGGTTGTAATCTCTCTTTCAAATTTAATATGATACAGTAATATGATTCTTTCCTATAAAGCTTGTTGTTTTTTATTGTATGAATCCTTGATCACATACATAGGTTTATATTGATTTTATGCTATTACTATAACTTTGGTTGGTTGCATTCTTTTGCATGATCATCATTGTATGAGTGTTGGAATGGAGCTAGGATGGCGATGGCGAGAGGAAGTGACATTTAAATGGTATGTCACTTATCCCTCTTTAGTTGTTAAATTAAATATTTAAAACTTAAGGAAAGCGTCATGTTTTGGTGTGTTTTGTTCTAGATCTAGGTGGATCTAGGGAGATCAATTAGTGTCTGCACCTACCGATTTATCCAATAAAAAAATTGGTGACTCCACTGGGGAATGGATTGTTTCCTAGTTAGTCTAGTTTCCCTTGCTTTGATTGCTTGATTTATGGTCCTTGAGTCTGTGGGAGATCCATCCAGACTCTCTGGATCTAAAAGTTCACTCAAAAGTTTTGTCCTTTTTTCCAAAATTTTCTTGATTACGAACCTTCTCGCACTGTACCTCTCTATGGCCTCCGAGAATCATTGATGTTCACACCCTACTATTTTGTTCAGTGCATCGTTCTTGCACCCTACCTATATCTAGACTGCGAGAATCCCTAAGTCTCGCATTTTACCCCACTACCAGGCTGCGAACTCATTTGTAAAAGTTTTGGATTAGGTCTTCCTGTCTTTTTGATGCTGAGTTTTGCTTTGATCAACTGGATTGAACTTTTGGAGCCTATATTGATCTGTTTACAATCTTCTTGACATTCTTTGAGTTGCTTTTATCCATCTTTTATTTGTTTTGTTTTGAAGGATTAGTCTCTTGCTTTGAGTGTCTTTCAATCACAAAGCGTGTGTTTTCTTTAGAATTTTTTAGGGAAAGATCAGATTTCTTCTTAATAGTTCGCTTTAAAAGAAAACTTTTAGTTTGGGTTTCTTTGTTTTAACAACGTTCATTATTGCTTTTAGTGAAATTTTTGAAACAAAAATATTTAATTTCTTTCTTTATACTAGATTTGGGAAATCCTTGCATTTGAAGTAGAGAAAGTGCATGATTCTTGGCATTTTTTTATCTTAAATTATGAAAAAAATTCCCCCTCATGGCCGGGGGGGGGGCATGAATCGTGCATTGGTGTATTGTCTTTTTTGCTCATTTCTTGAGAATATTGATATTGATGAGTTTTAAGATTTTGGGACATTGTGCATCTAGGAATGATAAATGTTTTCTTCTTCTCGTAGCATAGATTTCATCAAAATGAAAAGATTGCATATTCATCTCTTTGCATAACTTTCGAGTCGGTCAAAACACCATATTGTCCACGACATTTTCCTTTTGACTAACAACGACCATAAAATAAAGCGCTTATAAAAACTGATTAGACATTTTTATCTTTTCTGGTAGCAAACCTACATTAGATTAGTCGTAGGTGTTTGGAATAGGTATGAAAGATAACTTTCCAAAGCTGCAAACAAACATAGTATCTTGTGATAGGGAGAGTTAAATCCACTTACTACATTTTGTCCTGGGAAGCCCTTCTCACACAAGGGTCAAACTTGAGGTCGCATTGAGATGGGGGTCACTTGAAGGTATACCCACGATGATGAGTGGAAGCCTCTCAAGTTCATTTCAGGGTAGATACCCTGCCTTTGCATGTGGATTGGACTGTCGACTGTTTTTGCAGGCATCATTGTTGTTTATGGTAACCTTAGTAGCCTATCTTCTTAGGGTTTTTACACAAGGTGACTGTGGAGCAGAAAGTCTTCATGGTACTTGGAGTCAACGTTGGCCAAACTCACTCGGGCTTCTTGGAGGTTATACCCGCGATTATGTGTGGGAGCTTGAAATAGGGTGTAAGTCCATTAAGCAAGTCATCAACGCAACTTTTCCACCTGCTCTATCGCATCCCCTTATTACATTGTTCTTGTGACATTAGATTTCATCACCAACTAGTGTGCTCATTGTGAGAAGGTTTTATTTGCTTGCTTTCTTACTATATTTTTAGCGTGTGTTGCTTGTTCTCCCTAGTGGACTCTAGATTGGATTTTTTTTTTTAATGGCATCAATTCCCAAAATGACCAATGAAGAAACCTCTTCTCTAGGGTGACCTTTTATTTTTCCTTCTTACGGAAAGATTGATCCTCCTCACATCGCTACTTTGATCCATCTAGGTCTCACAATTGGATTACCGGTATGGTTGTTTTCCACTCAGGTAATCCTGAATGCAGTATGTGCTTCGATCATAAGCACTTCCCCCCAAGAGAATCAACCTCATGTTTGTCCTTCACCTTCTTCACCAGTAAGGTATTCTTCGCCTTCTTCACTTGCAAGGTCGCCTTCCATTTCATCTTCATCGTCGAGTGAAAGTTCTGAAGCTAGTAACCCATTGAATAAAAAGAAGAAGAAAAGAAAGATTAAGAAGAAGAAAGATAAACAAGGGTCAAAAATCCCAACCACTGTCAAACATGTTGAAAAACAACCAGTTACTGTTAATCGTGTTGGGAGTGTTGATGATGTCAAGATCACCCAAACAACTCATAAGCCAAAGTACCCTTGCATTCTTTGTAAGGGTAGCCATATTCTTAAGGATTGCCCTGGTATATCCAAGGTTATCGAAGTATGGTCTACACACCCTGACCATCCCATGTCGTCAGCCTCTGAACAACATGTTGATGACCTCCCATCAACTAGTCACGATATCGTTGGGAAGAAGAAAAGTAGAGTAAAGTTCCCATGTATGTTATGCGAAGGGCGTCATCTAACTCATATTTTCCCTCATATGGAAGAAGCCTCGAAATTCCTAGAACACATGACTGTTTCACAACCTCAACTTCTAGCTTCTTATCACAAACTTTCTCTCACACCACCTGTAGTTGATGGAATGATCAATCTGGTTCCTCCGTCAATCAATCTGGTTGATCAAGTGGTCAATCTAGTCACATCCTTAATTGAACGAGTATACCAAGTGGTCATTCCGATCTCATCCTTAGTTGATCCCACTCTCCTCTTAGAGAGTGAAACCCAAGCGATTTCCACAAACGCCCCTGGCACAACACTGATGAATGTCGCTCAAATTAGTCATTGATAGCCGAGATCAAAGGCAAAGATCGGAACCCTGATTCTAAATCTGATTCTAAAAATAATGGTAAAGGACAGATCATTAACGCAGACCCCACGACTATTGTCGTGACCACAACAATTCGACCAGAAGAACCAACAGATCCTGAAGAGGGGGAGCGCCTTTTTCATTCACAGATGTGGATTAAGGGTACCCCACTGCATTTAATTGTTAATAGTGAAATCCATAAGAACTTCATCTCAGCAAAGGTCGTCAAACAATTGGGATTGTCAATAACACCACACCCACAACCATACAACATCGGGTGGCTTTGCCAAGGACGAGATCTCCATGTCAGCCAACAATGTCGATTTCCATATGACATCCAACCCTTAAAGGATGAGGTATTATGTGATGTTTCCCCACTGGATGTCTGTGATGTTCTCTTGGGGAAACCATATATGTGGAAGTGCCATGTTGTTTATGAGTCTCGACCCCATAGTGTCATTGTTTCTCGAGGGGGTCATCTCTACAAAATACAAGAGGTAGTTATAACTACTGTTCCACCTAAAAAGTGTCGCAAGGTAGTATCTCATACCGCAAAATTCATCTTCTTCACAATCTGTTCAAAAGGAGAACAAAAGGACACTGCACCCACTACAACCTTGCCCCAAGAACCTTTTATCCAAAAGAAGCAGGTTGACAAGGTTGTAGAAAAGTGCAAATATTCCTTCTGCAAAACGTCCTCTCATGTATCTGGACTTGTTGAAAAGCCTCAACCTCAACAGGTTCGTGATGGACTTCCACAAACTGAGCAGCGTGACGTCTCCAACAAGACAAGCAACTCACCAAGATGCAGATTCAACAAATATTTTTCCCTCTCCCTCGAGAACACAACACAATGGAGAAAATTGCTTCCTAAGGAGGGAGGATTGATCCAGGTGGATATTGGTGGCCACCCACCTTTTACAACTGGCTCAAAATAGTTTTTTGGCAATTTTGGCAATTTACAATTTTTAGCAAGTTTTAAATTCTTGGGCCATTTTGAGGGCCTAAATGAAGGTTTTTATAGATTGAGGTTCCCAATGATATATTAAGGAATTATTGATCCCCCAAAATGAATATTCTCGATGATACCTTTCCAACGAGCTATCACACACCTAAATCGGAGATCGTATGCAAAAGTTACGACCCCAGGAAGTTGATGTACTTACTTACCCAAACGGGGCCCACATGACTTTTGGCGCTTCAGCTCCTAGGGGTAGATTTTTGTATGTATAGGGTTTTTGGCATTCCAGTTTATTGTAATCATATTCTTTTGAATGCGATTAGCCATCACATCTCTTCTTAGAGATAAGTTGCCACCATTCTAGCGAGTCTTTCACTCTGTATTTTTACAGTCTTTGTACATTTCTTTCATTAATAGAAATCATGTATTACTGTATATCTATGTTTATGGTTGCATCTCTGATACATTTATGTTATCTTATTGAATATATGCAATATCGCTGTGCATTTCTTTATTATATCTCCTCTCGCATTTCATGCCAAAAATAATCTGCATCAGTGGTATCAGAGCAGGCTGCTCTTGATCGTTTTTTTAGTGCATGTCTCCAATGAGGTCTGAGTATAGCAAGTTGGGTCTCGATCTTGTCTCTCTTGAAGAAAATCGCTCTCACACACCAAAACCCCCAATGGAAAAAGAAAATAAGAAGGACGAAGCATACGATCCTATCAATTTCTTTCTTGAGCAAGATCTCAGGAGATAGAGGGACGAAATGATGGAGAATTTTGCCCATATCCTTCAACACTTGCCTTTAATAGCATGAACATCTTCATTAAGCGACCACTTTGGAGGCACCTCGCCTTTCAAGGTACAAGTTAATTTTGACATTCCTTTATTTGAATGACAGATAGATGTAGAAGCCCTATAAAAATGGTCAACTCTACTAGAAGGTTAGTTCTCTTTTCACAATTTTTCAAACAAAGAAAAGATCACCTTCACACTCCTTAAAGCTTTCCTTAATATCAAACATTGGTGGGAAAATTACTGGGAGCAAAGTTCCACAGAGGAGTCTGGAATATACGTGGCCGATCCCACTTGTGATTTTTTTGTGGATGCGGTAAAGGAACAGTATTAACTTGTTGACAACAATGAGGACCAGTACATAAGATGGACCACACTACAGAAAGAGAGGGGCCAAGCAGTTCCAGAGTTCACCAATACCTTCCATACCTTGCACACCAATATGGGTATCAAAGAAACCGAGTGACATCTGATTCTGAAATACCATGGGGCTCTACACAGATACATCCAGACTGAAATGGATTTTCTAGACATCTCATCACTCAGTGTTTCTTATTGATATGTTGTTAAAATCGAGAAGAAATTTAAGCACTGGAACAAACAGGAGTTTGGGTCTGCAAATCCGCAACAACCGAAGTATGACAAAGATGGCCCTAACAAACAGTCTCTTGAAAACTAGTTCAAGACACAGGAAAAGAGGGGTCACGGGAAGACAAAGAAGGACACCATAAAATGGTGTGAGTTCCACAAAATCCCCTAGCAAAACATCGATGAATGTCGCTCAAAACAATCATTGGTGGCCAAGATCAAAGGCAAAGAGCCGAACCCCACTACTATTGTCGCGACCGCAACAATTCGACCAGAAGAACCAACAGATCCTGAAGAGGGGGAGCACCTTTTTCATTCGTAGATGTGGGTGAAGGGGACCCTTCTACATTTTATTGTTGATAGCGGAAGAGATAAGAACCTTATCTCAGCAGAGGTCATCAAACAGTTGGGATTGTCGAAAACACCACACCCGCAACCATACAACATCGGGTGGATTTGTAAAGGATGAGATCTCTGTGTCAACCAACAATGTCAATTGTCATATGGCATCCAACCCTTAAAGGATGAGGTATTATGTGATGTTTCCCCACTGGATGTCTATGATGTTCTCTTGGGCCAACCATATATGTCGAAGCGCCATGTTGTTTATGAGTCTCAACCCCACAGTGTCATTGTTTCTCTAGGGGGTCATCTCTATAGAATACGAGAGGTAGTTCTGACCACTGTTCCACCTAAAATGTGTCCCAAGGTAGTATCTCATACTGCAAAATTCATCTTCTTCACAATCTGTTCAAAAGGAGAACAAAAGGACATTGCACCCACTACAACCTTGCCCCAAGCAGCTTCTATCCAAAAAAAGAAGGTCGAAAAGTTTGCAACAAAGTGAAAAGATTCCTTATGCAAACCATCCTCTCATGTATCTCGACTTCTTGACTAGCCTCAACCTCAATAGTTTTGTGACAAACTTCCGTAAACTGAGTAGCGCAACGTCTCTAGCAAGACAAGCAGCTCACCAAGATGCGGATTCAACAAACTCTTTTCCCTCTCCCCCAGGAACTCAACGCAATGGATAACATTTCTTCCTAAGCAGTGAGTATTGATCCAGGTGGATACCGATGGCCACCCACCTTTTCTAGCTAGCTAAAAGTAGTTTTCTTGCAATTTTGGCAATTTACTATTTTTAGCAAGTTTTAACTTCCGGGGCCATTTTGAGGGCCTAAATGAAGTTTTTTCGAGATCTAGGTTCTCAATGAAATACAAAGTCATAATTGAGCCCCCAAAATGAATTTCCTCGATGACACATTTCCAACGAGCTATAACATGCCTAAAATGAAGATCGTATGCAAAATTTATGACCCTGGGAGGTGGATGTACTTACTTACCCAAACGACGCCCACATGACTTTTGGCGCTTCATCTCGTAGGGTTAGGTTTTTGGATGTCTAGGGTTTTTGGCATTCTGGTTTATTGTAAAAATTCCTTCAGAGCCTCATTGTAATCATCTTCTTGCGAATGCGAGTAGCTGTCACATCTCTTCTCAGAGATAAGTTGCCACCATTCTAACGTGTCTTTCACTCTGTATTTTTATAGTCTCTATACATTTCTTTCATTAATAGAAATTGTGTATTACTTTATATTTGTGTTTATGGTTGCATTTATGATACATTTATGTTATGTTATTGAATATATGTGATATCTTTGTGCATTTCTTTATTATATCTCCACTCGCATTTCGTGACAAAAATAATTTGGATCTGTGGTATTAGAGCAGGCTGCTCTTGATCATTTTTTCAATGCATCTCCCTGACGAGTTCCGAGTATAGCAAGTTGGGTCTTGAGCTTGTATCTCTTGAATATAATCACTCTCACACACCCAATAAACACTCAATGGTGAAAGAAAATAAAAACGACGGAGCAGACAATCCTATCAATCTATTGCTTGAGCAAGTTCTCACACGACAGAGGGATAAAATGATGGAGAATTTTTCCCACATCCTTCAAATCCTGCTAATAACAACAGGCGCATCTTCATCAATAAACCACTTTAGAGGCACCTCGCCTTTCAAGGTACAAGTTAATTTTCATATTCTTGTATTTGAAGGAAAGATAGATGCATAAGCCCTAGAGAAATGGTCAACTCTGCTAGAAGGTTATTTCTCTATTCACAATTTTTTTGAAAAACAAAAGATCACCTTCGCACTACTTAAATCTCTCATTCATGTCAAAAATTGGTGGGAAACTTACTGGGAGAAAAGTTCCATAGAGGAGTCTGGAATATACGCGGTCGATCACACTTGGGATTTTTTTGTGGATGCGGTAAAGGAATAGTATTACCCTGTTAGCAACTATGAGGACCAGTACATGATATGGACCACACTGTGGAAAGTGAGGGGCCAAGCAGTTTGGGATTTCACCAATACCTTCCATACCTTGTGAACCAATCTAGGTATCAAAGACTCTGTGCGATATTTGGTTCTGAAATACTGTGGGGCTCTACAGAGATACATCGAGACTGAAATGGATTTTCTGGACATCTCATCACTCGGTGTTGCTTATCGATATGTTGTTAAAATCGAGAAGAAATTTAAGCACTAGAAAAAACGGGCGTTTGGGTTTGTAAATATGCAACAACCGAAGTATGACAAAGACGGCCCTAACAAACAGTCTCCCGAAAACCATTCCAGGACACAGGAAAAGAAGGATTACGGGAAGACAAAGAAGGACACTAGAAAATGGTGTGAGTTCCACATAATCCCTTGGCACAACACCGATGAATGTCGCTCAAAACATTCATTGGTGGCTGAAATCAAAGACAAAGATCTGAACCCTGATTCTGAATCTGATTATGAAAATAGTGGTAAAGGACAGATCATTGATGCGGACCCCACTGCTATTATTGCAACCGCTGCAATTCGACCAGAAGAACCAACAGATCCTGAAGAGGGGGAGATCCTTTTTCATTCACAGATGTGGGTGAAGGGGACCTTGTTGCATTTTATTGTTGATAGTGGAAGCCAGAAGAACCTCATCTCAGCAGAGGTCATCAAACAGTTGGGATTGTCGAAAACACCACACCCGTAGCCATACAACATCGGGTGGCTTCGCCAAGGACGAGATCTCTGAGTTAGCCAAAAATGTCAATAGTCATACGACATCCAACCCTTAAAGGATGAGGTATTATGTGATGTTTCCCCACTGGATGTCTATGATGTTCTCATGGGCCAACCATATATGTCCAAGTGCCATGTTGTTTATGAGTCTTGACCCCACAGTGTCATTGTCTCTCTAGGGGGTCATCTCTACAGAATACCAGAGGTAGTTCTGACTATTGTTCCACCTAAAAAGTGTCGCAAGGTAGTATCTCATACTGCAAAATTCAGCTTCTTCACAATCTGTTCAAAAGGAGAAAAAAAGGACACTGCACCCACTGCAACCTTGCCCCAAGCACTTTCTATCCAAAAGAAGAAGGTCGACAAGGTTGCAGCAAAGTGCAAAGATTCATTCTGAAAACTGTCCTCTCATGTATCTCTACTTGTTGGACAACCTCAACCTCAACAGTTTCGTGACAGACTTCCACAAACTGAGCAGCGCAACGTCTCTAGCAAGACAAGCAGCTCACTAAGATGCAGAGTCAACAGACGATTTTCCCTCTCCCCCTGGAACTCAATGAAATGGAGACCATTTCATCCTAAGGATAAAGGATTTATCCAGGTGGATATCAGTGGCCACCCAACGTTTCCAACTAACTCAAAACAGTTTTATGGCAATTTTGAAAATTTACTATTTTTAGTAGGTTTTAACTTCCGGGGTCATTTTGAGACTCTAAATGAAGGTTTTTCAAGATGGAGGTTCTTAGTGATATCCAAAATACATGATTGAGCCCTAAAAATGAATCTCCTCGACGTTACCTTTCCAATGAGATATCACACGCCTAAAACATAGATCGTATGCAAAAGTTACGACCCCGGGGAGTTGATGTACTCACTTACCCAAATGGGGCCCACATGACTTTTGGCGCTTCATCTCCTAGGGTTAGGTTTTTGGATGTCTAGTGTTTTTGGCATTCTGTTTAATTGTAAAAATTCCTTCAGAGTGTCATTGTAATCATCTTCTTGTGAATGCAAGTAGCCATCACATCTCTTCTAAGAGATAAGCTGCCACCATTATAGCGAGTCTTTCACTATGTATTTTTACAGTCTCTGTACATTTCTTTCATTAATAGAAATCGTGTATTACTGTATATATGTGTTTATTGTTGCATATATGATACATTTATGTTATATTATTGAATATATGTGATATCTCTGTGCATTTCTTTATTATATCTCCACTCGCATTTCATGCCGAAAATAATCCGGATCAGTGGTATCAGAGCACGCAGCTCTTGATCATTTTTTCAGTGCATGTCCCCGACGAGGTCCGAGTATAGTTGTTACACATTACTTTCATCATCCCCATAACCATTAATGATCTAAACCTATCTGTAGATTTTAGAGGGGTCAGTGGCCTGAGTTCCTGAAGAAAGAGGGGAGAAGAACTTTTCCGGAGAAAAGAAGTTGCATTTTCCTTTATGAAAACCCTATTAAAGATGATTTTCGCATGCTGCACTATGGATAGGGTGTGAGAATGCCTAATTATCGCAGGCTGCACCATAGATAGGTTGTGAGAGGTTCTCAGATTGCTATATAAGAAGGGTGCGAGAATTCTCATACGTAGGAAAAACGAGCATCTTCTCGATACTTCTAGAAGGAGAAACTTCCATGGTGAGGTGGCATCCGAATTGTTTCGATCTTACTCACTTTCACGATTTGGTGGGATCATCCTAACTTCCTCACCTTATCCTCTTCAACTTATAAAAGGAGAGGATATTTCATGGAGAAGGTTTGTTTGGATGAGATTAACTTTGGTTAGATTTTTGGGTAGGCTTGGTTGAGATTAGCTTTTAAGCTTTAGCTTGGCTAGATGAGCCACTTTGTCAAGATAGATTGTGAATATTATCATATCTATGCTCTCAAAATTCTTGGAGTGGAAGTATGTGGGGAACAAAGGACAGTTGGAAGGGACCTTATGACATCAAGGCCATGGTTGTAATATTTCTTTCATATTTAATATGATACAGTAATATGACTCTTTCCTATAGAGCTTGTTCTGTTTTATTGTATGATTCCTTGATCACATACATAGGTTTATATTGAGTTTATGCTATTACTATAACTTTGGTTGGTTGCGTTCTTTTGCAAGATCATCATTGTATGAGTATTGGAACGGAGCTAGGATGGTGATGGTGAGAGGAAGTGGCGTTTAAATGTTATGTCACCTATCCCTCTTTAGTTATTAAATTCAATATTTAAAACTTAAGGAAAGCATCATGTTCTGGTGTGTTTTGTTCTAGATCTAGGTGGATCTAGGGAGATCAGTTAGTGTTCACACCTATCGATTTATCCAATAACAAAATTGTCGAATCCACTAGGGAATGGATTGTTTCCTAGTTAGTCTAGTTTCCCTTGCTTTGATTGCTTGATTTATGGTCTTTGAGTCTCTGGGAGATCCATCCAGACTCTCTGGATCTAAAAGTTCACTCAAAAGTTTTGTCCCTTTTTCCAAATTTTTCTTGATTGCGAACCTTCTTGCACTGTATCTCTCTGTGGCCTACGAGAAACATTTATGTTCGCACCCTACAGTTGAGTTCAGTGCATCCTTCATGCACCCTACCTGTATCTAGACTGTGATAATCCCTAATTCTTGCTTTGTACCCCACTACCAGGCTGTGAACTCATTTGTAAAAGTTTTGGATTAGGTCGTCCTATCTTTTTGATGCCGAGTTTTTCTTTGATCAGCTGGATTGAACTTTTAGAGCCTATATTGATCTGTTTACAATCTTCTTGACATTCTTTGAGTTTCTTTTAGAAATCTTTGCTTTGTTTGGTTTTGAAGAATTAGTATCTTGCTTTGAGTGTCTTTCAATTACAAAGCATTTGTTTTCTTTAGAATTGTTTAGGGAAAGATCATATTTCTTCTGAATAGTTCGCTTTAAAACAAAACTTTTAGTTTGGGTTTCTTTGTTTTAACAAAGTTCATTATTTCTTTTAGTGAAATTTTTGAAACAAAAAGATTTGATTTCTTTCTTTATACTAGATTGGGGGCATCCTTGCATTTGAAGTAGCAAAAGTGCATGATTCTTGGCATTTTTTTATCTTAAATTATGAAAAAATTTCCCCCTCATGGTTGGGGGGGGGGGGCATGAATCGTGCATTGGTGTACACTCTTTTTTACTCATTTCTTGAGAATATTGATATTGATGAGTTTTAAGATTTTGGGACATTGTGCATCTAGGAATGATAAATGTTTTCTCCTTCTCGTATCATAGATTTCATCGAAATGAAAAGATTGCATCTTCATCTCTTTGCATAACTTTCGAGTCGGTCAAAACACCATATTGTCCACGCCATTTTCCTTTTGAGTAACAACAACCATAAAATAAAGCTCTTATAAAAATTGATTAGACATTTTAATCTTTTCTAGTAGAAAACCTACATTAGATTAATCGTAGGGTTTTGGAATAGGTATGAAAGATAACTTTCCAAAGATGCAAACAAACATAGTATCTTGTGATAGGGAGAGTTAAATCCACTTACTACATTTTGTCTTGGGAAGCCCTTCTCACACAAAGGTCAACCCTAAGGTCACATTGAGATTGACAGAGTTAGCCACCCTACTTTGTTGATCTCAATGTAGAGATTGCACGTATTATGGGGGTCACTTGAAGGTATACCCACAATGGTGAGTGGAAGCCTCTCAAGTTCATTTTGGGCTAGATACCATGCCTTTGAATGTGGATCGGACTGTCAACTATTTCCATAGGCATCATTGTTGTTTGTGGTAACCTTAGTAGCCTATCTTCTTAGGGTTTTTACACAAGGTGACTATGGAGCGGTAAGTCTTCACGGTACCTGGAATCAACGTTGGCCAAAATCACTCTGGCTTCTTGGAGGGTATATCCATGATTATGTGTGGGAGCTTGAACCAAGGTGTAAGTCCGTTAAGCAAGTCATCAACTTAACTTTTCCACCCGCTCTATATCATCGCCTTCTTACATTGTTCTCATGACATTGGATTTCATCACCAACTAGTGTGCTCATTGTGAGAAGGTTTTGTTTGTTTCATTTCTTACTAGATTTTTAGCGTGTGTTGTTTGTTCTCCCTAGTGGACTCTAGATTATATTTTTGTTTTTAATGGAATCAGTTCCTGAAATGACCAATGAAGAAACCTCTACTCTAGGGTAACCTTCTGTTTTTCCTTCTTACGGAAGCATTGGTCCTCCTCACATCGCTACTTTGAGACTTCCAGGTCTCACAATTGGATTACTGGTATGGCTGTTTTCCACTCAGGTAATCCCGAATGCAGTAAGTGCTTCGGTCGTAAGCACTTCCCCCCAAGAACATCAACCTCATGTTGATCCTTCACCTTCTTCACTAGTAAGGTATTCTTCACCTTCTTCACTTGCAAGGTCACCTTCCATTTCATCTTCTTCGTCGAGTGAAAGTTATGAAGCTAGTAACCTGGTGAATAAGAAGAAGAAGAAAAGAAAGATTAAGAAGAAATATAAACAAGGGTCAAAAAATCTAACCACTGTCAAACATGTTGAAAAACAACCAGTTACTATTAATTGTGCTGGGAGTGTTGATGATGTCAAGATCAACGAAACAACTCGTAAGCCCAAGTACCCTTGCAGGATTTGCAAGGTTAGCCATATTCTTAAGGATTTCCCTGGTATATCCAAGGTTATCGAAGTATGTTCTACACACCCTGACCAACCCATGTCGTCAACCTCTGAACAACATGTTGATGAACTCCCATCAACTAGTCACAATATCATTGAGAAGAATAAAATTAGAGTCAAGTTCCCATGTATGTTATGCAAAGGGCATCATCTAACTCATATTTTCCCTCATATGGAAGAAGCCTCGAAATTCCTGGAAGACATGACTGTTTCATAGCCTCAACTTCCAACTGCTTATCGCAAGCTTTCTCTCAAATCACCTGTAGTTGATGGAATGATCAATCTGATTCCTCCGTCGGTCGTTCCGGTTGATCAAGTGGTCAATCTGGTCATGTCATTGATTGAACCAGTAGACCAAGTGGTCGTTGTGATCTCATCCTCAGTTGATCCCACTCTCCTGTTAGAGAGTGAAACCCAAGCGGTCGATCCTTTTCCAAGCATTGATCCCATTATCCCCTTGGAGAATGCAACCAAATTGGTCGATCCAATCTTGTCATGAGTCGATCCTACTCTCCTGCTTGAGAGTAAACGCGATACTACCCACATTTTTCTCGTTGATACAGACTCTGCCATGTTAGGGGGTATTCCTCTTTCTCCCATGAAACCCCCTCCAAGTAATGAGGCCATCCTTTTTAATTGGGGTGTGCTAACTAGACCTCATCTTCCCTATCACATTCCTTTCCAGATTATAGTGCAAATTTGTGGTCGAAACATTCCTCAGACATTGATAGAAGAAGGTGCGTCTGTTAGCATTTTGTCCTCTTTTGCTTGGCAAGCTTTGGGTTGTTCTCATCTTGCCCCGATTACGCGGAATTTGTTAGGTTTTAACAGAAGAACCAATCAA
Source organism: Picea engelmannii (assembly GCA_009831015.1). Taxonomy (NCBI): domain Eukaryota; kingdom Viridiplantae; phylum Streptophyta; class Pinopsida; order Pinales; family Pinaceae; genus Picea; species Picea engelmannii. Next base: position 17,410 of record ML791737.1, on the reverse strand, counting down.
CCTTTAGGGGCCCTTCCTCAATTTCCTATAACTTTGGGAGGGAAAAATGTCTGTATTGATGTCATGGTCATCCAAGACCCCTTGGATTTTGCTTTACTCCTTGGGTGAGATTATGTCTATGCCATGAAATTTATTGTGTCCACTCTTTTTCAGATGATATCTTTCCCACACGATGGAAGAATGGTGACTATTGATCAACTTCAGGTCATCGGTCCTGACTGGATTACCTCCCTAAATGGTTCTTATATGAAGACAGTATCTCCCGTGCCACATGTCAATTATGTGGCATTGTCTCCCATGACTTCAACTTCTGATGACTTAGATCCAGTAGTTGACATGATGATCTTTTCGATAGGGTTGTTAAAGCATGATATCTTTACTCTTGTCACGACCCTCAACATGGTGTCCTTCCAGAGTGTGTTTATTCCTTTCAGTGACGACCTCTTGGAAGCCATGACCGAGTTTTGTCCCTTGACATGGTGTCATTCTAGAGCATTGTCCTCTTGGAATGCATGATCAACAAGAGAGACTCCGGGGATAGTTTTTGCATCTATATGGAAACCTCATTAAAAAATGAAACAAAGGTATATGAGCATGATTTTCTAATTTCAAGCTCGTTAAAAAATGAAACCAGATTTGAGCATAGTTTTCTAATTTCAATCTCGTTAAAAAATGAAACCACTTACGAGGATAGTTTTTTCGTCTCTGTGGCAACCTAGTTAAAAAATGAAACAGAGGTTAGGAGCATAGTTCTTTTTTCTGTGTCAAGCTCGTTAAAAAATGAAATAGTTTCCCCCCTCTCTATTTGAGTCAAGTCCTTCATCTAATATTTGAAGCTTCATTTCATTCTCCTTTGCAGTTAGATGAAATGAAGCTTGTGGGGCATTTGCCTCAGCCTGTGGACTTCATGATGAAGTTGAGCCGCTAGCTTCTTAAGCTGGGGGCTACGTACCAACCATGCGTTGGGAAGTCGCAAGCATAGTTTTATATGGTTCAAGATTGTGTAAAAATGAAACCACTTACCTCAAGCATAGTTTCCTCTAGTTCAAGCTTGCGTAAAAATGAAACCAGGTCCAAGCATAGTTTGGTTTTGTTTTAAAGCTTGCGTAAAAATGAAAACAATCACGAGATTAGTCTTTTTTCTTTATCATGCTCGTAAATACATGAGAATAAGTTACCGAGCTTAGTCTTGGTTCTTTCTCATGCTTGTAAATCAATGAGAATGTAACCAAGTATACTTTTATCATGTTTTCAAACTCATAAAGGTTATATGAAAAAGGAACCCCCTGGAGTTTCCTTTAAGCTCTTTTCAGACTCTCTAAACATGAAACGATTGTCGAGTGACCTTGTTCTCTTCACACTCGTTAAAGTATTTGAAGAAAACGTCTGTAGAGCGATAGTTTATCTCTTTTTCGATCTCATCAAACTACTTTAAGAAAAAGGAACTGAGAGAGTTCTCTTTAAGTGTTTTTCAGACTCTCAAAAATGGAAAAACCCCTGAGTTTTCTTTCTTTGGACTCTTAAAACAAACATCGAAAGGCCTATACGGGACCGAACCACTCCTTTCCAGGGTTCGTTAAACATACTTTGAGGGACTCGTCCAGAGGATGAGCTTACATTACAAGCATATGTTATCCTCCTCAAGATTGCGTAAAAATAAAGAGGTACTCGCCAGAAATGGCGAGGGAAAACGTTGGGAAATAAATATGTCTAAACTTGTATTCCATGGAAGAGTCTCTTTTGAACATGACACCCTTTCACTCACCTCGTGTCTAGGTTAGAAAATCCACTTGTCTCTTGATCATACTCCTTTATAATATTACAAATCGTTCTATGATCCCTGTTGTCAAGTTAGTGTTCCTAAGACAGTTGTTGTGTTGTCAATATGTTCAAAAAGATGTCCAACCCGAAAAGCCTTCTATTGCGTCAGCCATTTCTACAGTCTATAAAGCCTTCTATTGTGTCGGCCATCCCTGAGTAAGTCCTGAATCACTTGTTACTCTTATCTAAATCAAATCTTGTTACCTATTTCATGTCATTGATGTGGGATACATTAAGGCCCTCCTATGATGAGTCTTTTCCTATCGACTTCAACTCATTATCCAGGAATTAGACTTAGAAACCAATTGGTACCTTAGAACTTTCATGCCTCAATGGCAGGTTTCCTCACTTTCGATAGTGGGTTTTCATTATTGACCTTTGATCGGAAGGTTTCGCCGAGTGTTCGACCTCAACTCATTGATTCAATTTCATTGGATTGTACTAGAGTAACTTGGGAGTCATTAACATTAATGGCGATTTCTCTCACACTTGTTAACGGTATTCACTAACGACCGATAATCAAGTGGTTTCTACCATGTTTGACTTTGACACATGTATTCGCATGGTTAGATTCGTACTATAGAGTGGTGGAGATGAAGACCCTAGATCTTTTCTGATAGATTTAGGTTGCATTGGAGTATATTCAGTTTGTACTATTGCATAGATCCACATTGTATGTCTCGTGGCTATGTTCAAATTTGAGTCCTTAACACATAGATCCACAGTGTATTTTTGGTGGCTATGTTCATATTTAAGTCATATCGACATGGATCGACAGTGTATGTTTGGTGGCCATGACCTGTCTTACTTGACATGGATCTTCGCATGTCATCATTTATGCTTTGAGTCATTTGTATTTTGAGTACGGGAATGCCTACCTCAGTGATGATATATTATTGTAGTGTATTTCCTTGTTTGTTGGCAGGTTTCCGACCGACTGTTCCTTGTTCCCTACACACACTCGATAAATTATTTCAGCTATCACTCTGTTCTAACTTCATACTTTGGGGGGCTCTCTGTTACACTATATTTTCATCATCCCTGTGACCGTTAACGATGTAAACCTATCTGTAGTATTTAGAGGGGTCAGTGGCCTGAGTTCCCGAAGAAAGAAGGGAGAAGAACTTTTCGTGAGAAAATAAGTTGCATTTTACTTTATGAAAACCTTATTAAACATGATTTTTTCATGTTTGACTATGGCTAGGGTGCGAGAATGCCTAATTATCGTAGGCTGCACCATAGCTGGGTTGCGAGAGGTTCACAAATTTCTCTATAAGCAGGGTGCGAGAATGCTCATACGTAGGAAAAACAAGCATATTCTCGATGCTTCTAGAAGGAGAAACTTCCATGGTGAGGTGGCATCCAAATGGTTTGGATCTTACTCACTTTAATGATTTGGTGGGATCATCCTAACCTCCTCACCTTATTCTCTTCAAATTATAAAAGGAGAGGAGCTCTCATGGAGAAAGTTGGCTTGGATGAGATTAACTTTGGTTAGATTTTTGGGTAGGCTTGGATGAGATTAGCTTTTGAAATTTAGCTTGGCTATATGAGCCACTTTGTCAATATAGATTGTGAATATTATCAGATCTATGCTCTCAAAATTCTTGGAGTGGAAGTATGTGGGGAATGAAGAACAGTTGGAAGGGACCTTACGACATCAAGGCCATGGTTGTAATCTCTCTTTCACATTTAAAAAGATAAAGTAATATGATTCTTTCCTATAAAGCTTGTTGTGTTTTATTGTATGATTCATTGATCACATACATAGGTTTATATTGAGTTTATGCTATTACTATCAATTTGGTTGGTTGCGTTCTTTTGCAAAATCATCATTGTATGAGTGTCGGAACGGAGCTAGGATGGTGATGGCGAGAGGAAGCGACGTTTAAATGGTATGTCACCTATCCCTCTTTAGTTAGTAAATTCAATATTTAAAATTTAAGGAAAGCATCATGTTCTAGTGTGTTTTGTTCTAGATCTAGGTGGATCTAGGGAGATCAGTTAGTGTCCACACCGACTGATTTATCCAATAACAATAGCAAGTTAGGCCTTGAGCTTGTCTCTCTTGAAGAAAATCTCTCTCCCACACCCAATAAACCCTCAATAGTGGAAGAAAAGAAAAATGACGAAGCAAATGATCCTATCAATCTGTCGCTTGAGCAAGCTCTCACGCGACAAAGGGACAAAATGTTGGAGAATTTTCCCCACATGCTTCAAAGCATGCCGATAATAGTAGGCGCATCTTTATCAAGTGACCACTTTGGAGGCACCTCGCCTTTCAAGGTACAAGTTAACTTTGATATTCCTGTATTTGAAGGACAAATAGATGAGGAAGACCTGGAAAAATGGTTAACTCTGCTAGAAGGTTATTTCTCTGTTCACAATTTTTTCGACAAATAAAAGATCACCTTCACACTCCTTAAATCTCTCCTTCATGTCAAACATTGGTGGGAATCTTACTAGGAGCAAAGTTCCACAGAGGAGTCTGGAATATACGGGGCCGATTCCACTTGGGATTTTTTTGTGGATGTGGTAAAGGAACAGTATTACCCCATTGGCAACTATGAGGACCAGTACATGAGATGTACCACACTGCGGCAAGAGAGGGGCCAAGAAGTTCTAGAGTTCACCAATACCTTCCATGCCTTCCGCACCAAGCTGGGTATCAAAGACTCTAAGCGACATTTGGTTCTGAAATACCATGGGGCTCTACACAGATACATCCAGACTGAAATGGATTTTCTAGACATCTCATAACTCAGTGTTTCTTATCGATATGTTGTTAAAATTGAGGAAAAATTTAAGCACCAGAAAAAACGAGAGTTGAGGTCTACAAATCCGCAACAACCAAAGTATGAAAAAGATAGCCCTAACTAATAGTCTCCAAAAAACCAGTCCAAGACACAGGAAAAGAAGGGTCACGGGAAGACAAAGAAGGAGACCGGAAAATGGTGTGAGTTCCACAAAATCCCCTGGCACAACACCGATGAATGTTACTCAAAAAAGTCATTGGTGGCTGAAATCAAAGACAAAGAGCCGAACCCTGATTCTGAATCAAATTTTGAAAATAATGGTAAAGAATAGATCATTGACGCGAACCCCACTGCTATTGTCGTGACCGCAACAATTCTACTAGAAGAACCAATAGATCTTGAAGAGGGGGAGCACCTTTTTCATTCATAAATGTGGGTGAAGGGGACCTCGCTGCATTTTATTGTTAATAGCGGAAGTTAAAAGAATCTCATCTCAACAGAGGTCATCAAACAGTTCAGATTGTCGACAACACCACACCTGCAGCCATACAACAACAGGTGGCTTAGCCAAGGACGGGATCTCTATGTCAGCCAACAATGTCGATTGTCATACAGAATCCAACCCTTAAAGGATGAGGTATTATGTGATGTTTCCCCACTGGATGTCTATGATTTTCTCTTGGGCCAACCATATATGTGGAAGCACCATGTTGTTTATGAGTCTCTACCTCGCAGTGTCATTGTTTTTCTATGGGGTCATCTCTACAGAGTACCAGAGGTAGTTATCACTACTGTTCCACCTAAAAAGTGTCGCAAGGTAGTATCTCATACCACAAAATTTAGCTTCTTGACAATCTATTAAAAAGGAGAACAAAAGGACACTGCACCCACTACAACCTTGCCCCGAGCACCTTCTATCCAAAAGAAGCAGGTCGACAAGGTTGTAGTAAAGAACAAATATTCCTTCTGTAAATTATCCTCTCATGTATATTGACTTGTTGGACAACCTCAACCTCAACAATTGCGTGACAGACTTCCACAAACTGAGCAGCACGACGTCTCCAAGAAGACAACCAACTCACCAAGATGAAGATTCAACAAATGCTTTTCCCTCTCCCACAAGAACTCAACGCAATGGATACCATTGATTCCTAAGAGGGGGTATTGATATAGGTGAATATTGGTGGCCACCCACCTTTTCCAACTGGCTCAAGACGGGTTTCTGGCAATTTTGGCAATTTACCATTTTTAGCAGGTTTTAACTTTCGGGGCCATTTTGAGGGCCTAAATAAATATTTTTTGAAATAGAGGTTTTCAATGATATTCGAAGGCATTATTGAGACACCAAAATGAATCTCCTCGATGATACCTTTCCAACGATCTATCACAAACCTAAAACGGAGATCATATGCAAAAGTTACGACCCCGAGAAGTTGATGTACTCACTTACCCAAACGGAGCCCACAAGACTTTTGGCGTTACATCTCCTAGGGTTAGGTTTTTGGATGTCTAGGGTTTTTGGAATTTCAGTTTATTATAAAGAGGCCTTCAGAGCCTCATTGTAATCATTTTCTTTTGAATGTGAGTAGTCGTCACATCTCTTCTTAGCGATAAGCTGCCACCATTCTAGTGAGTCTTTCACTCTGTATTTTTATAGTATCTATACATTTCTTTCATTAATAGAAATTGTATATTACTATATAATTGTGTTTATGGTTGAATATCTAATACATTTATGTTATGTTATTGAATATATGCGATATCTCTGTGCATTTATTTATTGTATCTCCACTCTCATTTCGTGTCGAAAATAATCTGGATCAGTGATATTAGAGCAAGCTGCTCTTGATCATTTTTTCAGTGCATGTCCCCGACGAGGTCCGAGTATAGGAAGTTGGGTCTCAAGGTTGTCTCTGTTGAATACAATCGCTCTCTCACACCCATGAAACCCTCAATGGCGGAAGAAAAGAAAAATGACGGAGCAAACGATTCTATCAATCTGTTGCTTGAGCAAGATTTCACGCGACAGAGGGACGAAATGATGGAGAATTTTTCCCACATCCTTCAACGCCTGTCGATAACAACATGCACATCTTCATCAAGAAGACACTTTGGAGGCACCTCACCTTTCAAGGTACAAGTTAATTTTGATATTCCTGTATTTGAGGGACAAATAGATGGAGAAGCCCTAGAAAAATGGTTAACTCTGCTAGAAGGTTATTTCTCTTTCCACAATTTTTCTGACAAAGAAAAGATCACCTTCACACTCCCTCGTGTCAAACATTGTTGGGAAACTTATTGGGAGAAAAGTTCCACAGAGGAGTCTAGAATATACGGGGTCGATCCCACTTGGGATTTTTTTGTGGATGCGGCAAAGGAACAATATTACCCTGTTGGCAACTATGAGGACCAGTGCATGGGATGGACCACGCTACGACAATAGAGTGGCCAAGTCATTCCATAGTTCACCAATACCTTCTATACCTTGCGCACCAAGCTAGGTATCAAATACTCCGAGCGACATTTGGTTCTGAAATACCATGTGGCTCTACACAGATAGATCCAAACTGAAATGGATTTTCTGGACATCTCATCACTCGGTACTACTTATTGATATGTTGTTAAAATTGAGCAGAAATTTAAGAACCAGAACAAATGAGAGTTCGGGTCTGCAAATCCACAACAACCGAAGTATGACAAAGACGACCCTAACAAACAGTCTCCCAAAAACCAGTGCAAGACACATGAAAAGAAGGGTCACGGGAAGACAAATAAGGACACCGAAAAATGGTGTGAGTTCCACAAAATCCCCTGGCACAACACTAATGAATGCCACTCAAAACAGTCATTGGTGGTCGAGATCAAGGACAAATATCCGAACCATGATTCTGAATCTGATTCTGAAAATAATAGTAAAGGATAGATCATTGACGTGGACCCCACTGCTATTGTTGCAACCGCAACAATAACAGTGGGGTCCACGTTAATGCAACAGATCGACCCGAAGAACCAATAGATCCTAAAGAGGGGGAGCACCTTTTTCATTCGTAGATGTGGGTGAAGGGGATCCTGCTGCATTTTAATGTTGATAGTGGAAGCAAGAAGAACCTCATCTCAACAGAGGTCATCAAATAGTTGGGATTGTCGACAACACCACACCGATAGCCATACAACATCAGGTGGCTTAGCGAACCACGAGATCTCTATGTCAGCCAACACTATCGATTGTCATACAAAATCCAGCCCTTAAAGGATGAGGTATTATGTGATGTTTCCCCACTGGATGTCTGTGATTTTCTCTTGGACCAACCATATATGTGGAAGCACCATGCTGTTTATGAGTCTCGACCCCGCAGTGTCGTTGTTTCTCTAGGGGGTCATATATACATAATACCAGAGGTAGTTATGACTACTATTCCACCTAAAAAGTGTCTCAAGGTAGTACCTCATACCGCAACATTTAGCTTCTTGACAATCTGTTAAAATGGAGAACAAAAGGACACTGCACCCACTACAACCTTGCCCCAAGCACCTTCTATCCAAAAGAAGCAGGTCGATAAGGTTGCAGCAAAGTGCAAAGATTCCTTCTGCAAATTATCCTTTCATGTATATAGACTTGTTCAACAGCCTCAACCTCAACAAGTTCATTACAGACTTCCACAAACTGAGCAGTGCAACGTCTCCAGTAAGACAAGCAGCTCACCAAGATGCAGATTCAACAAATGTTTTTCCCTCTCCCACAAGAACTAAACGCAATGGATACCATTACTTCCTAAGGAGGGAGGATTGATACAGGTGGATATCGGTGGCCACCCACCTTTTCCAACTGGCTCAAGACAGTTTTCTGGCAATTTTGGCAATTTACCGTTTTTAGTAGGTTTTAACTTTCGGGGCCATTTTGAGGGCCTAAATAAAGTTTTTTCAAAATTTAGGCTTTCAATGATATTTGAAGGCATTATTGAGCCTCAAAAATGAATCTCCTCTATGATACCTTTCTAACTATCTATCACATGCCTAAAACAGAGATCATATGCAAAAGTTATGACCCCGGGAAGTTGATGTACTCACTTACCTAAACGGGGCCCACATGACTTTTGGTGCTACATGTCCTAGGGTTAGGTTTTTGGATGTCTAGAATTTTTGGAATTTCAATGTAAAAATGCCTTCATAGCCTCATTGTAATCATCTTCTTGCGAATGCGAGTAGTTGTCACATCTCTTCTCAGCGATAAGCTACCACCAATCTAGCGAGTCTTTCACTCTGTATTTTTACATCTATACATTTCTTTCATTAACAAAAATCGTGTATTACTATATATTTGTGTTTATGGTTGCATATCTAATACATCTATGTTATGTTATTGAATATATGTCATATCTATGTGCATTTATTTATTATATCTCCGCTCGCATTTCGTGCCGAAAATAATCTAGATCAGTGATATTAGAGCAAGGTTGCTCTTGATCGTTTTTTCAGTGCACGTCCCCGACAAGGTCCGAGTATAGGAAGTTGGGTATCAAGGTTGTCTCTCTTGAATACAATTGCTCTTGGACACCCAAGAAACCCTCAATGTTGGAAGAAAATAAAAATGATGGAGCAAACGATCCTATCAATTTGTTGCTTGAGCAAGATCTCACGCAACAAAGGGACGAAATGATGGAGAATTTTGCCCACATCCTTCAATGACTGCCGATGAAAACAGGCGCATCTTCATCAAGTAGACACTTTGGAGGCACCTTACCTTTCAAGGTACAAGCTAATTTTGATATTCTTGTATTTGAAGGACAAATAGATGCAGAAGCCCTAGAAAAATGGTTAACTCTACTAGAAGGTTATTTCTCTGTTCACAATTTTTCTGACAAAGAAAAGATCACCTTCACACTCCTTAAACCTCTCCCTCATGTCAAACATTGGTGGGAAACTTATTGGGATAAAAGTTCCACAGAGGATTCTAGAATATACGGGGTCGATCCCACTTGGGAATTTTTTGTGGATGCGGTAAAGGAACAATATTACCCTATTGGCAACTATGAGGACTAGTACATGGGATGGACCATGCTGTGGCAAGAGAGGGGCCAAGTCATTCCAAAGTTCACCAATACCTTCTATACCTTGCGCACCAAGCTGGGTATTAAAGACTCTGAGTGACATTTGGTTCTGAAATACCATGGGGCTCTACACAGATAGATCCAAACTGAAATGGATTTTCTGGACATCTCATCACTCGGTGCTACTTATCGATATGTTTTTAAAATCGAGAAGAAATTTAAGCACCAGAACAAACGAGAGTTCAGTTTTGCAAATCCACAACAACCGAAGTATGACAAAGACAACCCTAACAAATAGTCTCCCAAAAACCAGTGCAAGACACATGAAAAGATAGGTCACGGGAAGACAAAGAAGGACACCAAAAAATGGTGTGAGTTCCAGAAAATCCCCTGGCACAACACCAATGAATGTCGATCAAAACAGTCATTGGTGGCCGAGATCAAAGACAAAGATCCGAACCATGATTCTGAATCTGATTATGAAAATAATGGTAAAGGATAGATCATTGACGTGGACCCCACTGCTATTGTTGTGACTGCAACAATTCAACCAAAAGAACCAACAGTTCTTGAAGAGGGGGAGCACCTTTTTCATTCGTAGATGTTGGTGAAGGGGACCCCGCTGCATTTTAATGTTGATAGTGGAAGAAAGAAGAACCTCATCTCAGCAGATTTCATCAAACAGTTGGGAGGTCATCAAACGCTTTTAGGTGTGTGAGGGAAATATGAATATTTAATTAATTAATAAAATTGATTTTTTGATGCAACTAGGGGATTGGGCGACATGTGTATGGGGGAGGTTTTTCCTAATAAATTAAATGAAAAAGGAATCTAATGAGGGTTTGGGAAACTAATGACTAATAAACTCTATAAAAGAGATGGTGAAGGAGGAGTATGGACACACATATGGATTCAATAACGTTACGCTATTCAAATTTTATCTTGGCTGAACTTTCTCTTGTGGGAGTTGGGATACCCTGCTCAGGTAACAAGTGGTAGCTCAACCTTGTGAGGCAAGATGAGTGCTAGCGTTATCTCGTATTGTGGGCGTGGCCACTTTGCGGAATGGGGGGGCTCAGGGGGAAGAAGAGTACCCCTAGCATTGGTTGGGAGGTACTGGTGAGGTCACATTGGTTGGTAAGCGGGATCTAGATGGAGCGAATGCACAGGAGGGCATACTTTCCTCGTCGTCGTCGGTAAAGGTACGCCTATTAAAGTTGTTACTGGTAATAAAATTTAAAATGCACCTGTTTGTTTTACTGTATTCAGAAGAAGATTTCATTTCCATGAGCATTACTTGCACATGTATCTCCTTCCTGCGATTCTTTATTCCTCAATTGCACTTTTATTTCACTATTTTCTTCTCCACAGAGAAGATTTGGATGCAGATTTGTGTTTTTATCCTCTGTTCCTTGATCCTTTAAGTTATTAGTCTGTGCCTGAGAAGTCGGCCATAATCTAAACCGATTGTCTTTCACTCTGGTGTTAAATATTTAGATTCAAATGCCCCACTTTCCTATGCATGGATAATAACTATAGGATCATTTCTCTGCCTTTTGATTGGGAAAACGTAGACCTACGTTTTACTCCTATGATCATTGATTTGTATTCCTTCTATGCCTTTTGATTCTCGACATTTTAATCCTCTACATTGGGATTCCCTGTGTTTGATTTTCAGAGTTCTATTGATCCTTTGTGTACTAATTATCTGCCACATAACTCTTAATGAATAAACCTTCCATGTATTTCAATGCCCTTTTTCTTAATGCTTTGATGTATAACATGTTGCTTCTCAATCCTTGTTGTATAATGTTTTCAAACGGTTTGCTGAGTAACGCCCTTCCTCATGATTTGCTGTATAATCTATGGCTCTCAATCCTTGCTGTATAATTTTTTCAAAACGTTTTTTGAGTGATGCCCTTCCGCACGTTTGTTGTATAATCTATGGATATCAATCCTTGTTGTTAAATGTTTTTAAAACGACTTGTTGATTAACACCCATTGAGGACGCTATGCATAACAAGTGGCTAAACATGCAGGAAGGATGCTCACAATTTTGTGTTTTATTTTCATTACTGTTATCAATCATTGTCCACTGCTATTTTATTCTTACTATGATTGTGTAATAGTTGCATTTTTATGACTGTGTAATAGTTGTGTTTATGACTGTGTAATAGTTGTGTTTTATGGCTGTGTAATAGTTTCATTTTATGACTGTGTAATAGTTGTGTTTTTATGACTGTGTAATAGTTTCATTTATGACTATGTAATAGTTGTGTTTTATGACTTTGTAATAGTTGTGTTTATGATTGTGTAATAGTTGTGTTTTATGGCTGTGTAATAGTTGTGTTTTATGACTGTGTAGTAGTTGTGTTTTTATGAATGTGTAATTGTGGCATTTGATTGTGCATGACTGTGTAATTGTTTTGTTGTGTATGACTGTGTATGTTTGTGTATGATAGAAGATAATTAGGTGCCACGTCACTAGTGGAAAGCAGGTTACACAAATTGGCTGGAAAGCATGCCATTATGGTGAATGCATATGATATTATAAACATTTTAATGCATTTCATAATGTATGGAATTCTAGTTACCATTAATGGATTATCACATGTTAGTGCACTTGATTTTGGAGATCCATTCCATAAGTATCAGATGCTTGCAACTATTGGAATTAATGAGTAGAAATATACTATTAATCCATCCACATTTATGGGTTGTCATTCTTTCATTCTACAATTAGGAAATGATTTTTATCATCCCATAGGAAATATAAAATATTTTAATTGCTACATAACAGTTTAATTGTGGAATAATTGTATGACAATTATCCATTCTAATATATTATTGATTAATTGCAATGGTAATAGATTGATTGTTGCAATGGTGATAGATTAATTGTTGCAATGGTAATAGAATAATTGATTGATTGCAAGGGTAATAGTTCACTCATTTGCACTTAGTCATAATGATCTGACAACTAATGGTTATGGCTAATTGTGTAATAGTTTAATGGCTTCTGCAAGATTAATGGTTGAGGGTTTAATAGTTTAATAATTTAATAGTTTTATTAGCCAAATTGATAAATAGTTTAAGAGTTAATTGGTTACTATGTGCCTTATGCCTTAAGTTGAATTGTAAATGGTGGTTGGTCATAGTTGTTACGCCACATCTGAATGCCTTGTAGGAAACTAGAAAATCATTTGGTTAGTTGCGCAATTTAAATTTGAATGATGTCACCTTGCGTCTTCTTGACTTGTTGATTGGGTGCTTTAGTATAGTCTTGTGTATTTTTTACAGATAATTCGGTCTCCTGGAGCAAGGGAGTTTTCTTGGTTTAAAGGTCTAGATATGTGATGTTGCATCATGGTTACTACCACTCCTATCGCCTTGTGACGACATGATTCCTGATGAGGGTATCATTGCACGCCTTGATTGATAGTTGCGAATGATAACCTGGCCAGAGTCTTGTGCTTCCTGATGTGGGCGTATTGTTCATTATAATTGAGGTTGACACTTGGTTCTGGGATGCCCTAATGTGATTGGCTTGGTCGCTGTAGAGGATTCTAGTTACTGATCGTCGAAGTCATTGTGACAAGATTGTTGATTTTTCCCTTTAGCTTGTAGGCGTTGTCTTGCTTGCATCGGGCGGGTAGCGAGTTTTATTTGTCTATTCGATTATCGCATGTTTAGTCAAGTTGCATGATGTGATAGTATGCAGGGTTGTTGTTGCTTGCTGCCTAATTTGCATTTTTCGTGTTCATCATCAAGTTGTGTTGATTAATTGTTGTCATTTTTTCCTTCCTCCTTAAAAAAAAAGAAACTTTTGCATTGTGTCGCATGTAGTCATAACAACTGGGTTCATGACAGAGTTTCTGAAGACCTTCCGGGGTCATAATGTACAGGTCACTAAGGCATTATCCCAATATTTCAATGAGAAGACTGCTCGTGTGGGTGATTTGGGATTCAAAGTGATTGACGAATCCATCTCTGAGGAAATTCATTTAGCCTTGATGGGAGAGAAATAGTTCAAAAATTGTATAATTGCAAACATTGCCTATAAACTCCTCGTATCAAATAAAAATCCCTGTCACAAGAAAGGTATGTCGTTGGTACTGTTTAAATATATGGAAATAAATAGTATCTAGGTATGATTGGTTTGTCACATGTTCATTTATAAATTTGATTTCTAGAGTCGTTTGATTCTGATCTTATTGATTCTGTAGTTTTTCTATGAGAACTTACAACTTGCAATATTTCGTTTACTATTTCCAGGTACTCTCGCACCATAAACAAATTCTGGAGATATCATATGGTGAATAAAGAGTTGATAGTTTGTCAGTACATCATATCATATCACCACAACCAGTATTCAGTTACAATTTCAAATTCGTGTCCAAACGGAGAGTTGATTGTGTAGGGCACGTTATGAGAAAACAGAGAGGAAATTGCAAAAACCAGGATGCAGGTTTTGTGCGCAACTCACCCATTTATCTTCCACACCGGTAGTTTCTTTAAATATGGAACGATTTAGGACATACATGTGGTTCTTTCAATATTGTTTTTCCATATTTCGCCAGTCACCAGTTCCTAAAATTGCCCAGTTAACTGAACCTTCGTTTCATCAATTCTATTTGGGAATTAGATCAAGATCTAATATCAAATCTTTCCCATATTTCTAGGGAACTTCTTTGGTTTTTTTCGGTAATTTGAATAATTTTCAGTTAGAAAATACTTTCTTTTGTTACTATCGGCACAAACTTGTTGATAAGGTGTTCAATAATTATTCCAATCATATGGATATGAGGATTATCATTATTTTTGTTTAAATACTCTTGAGTGTGGAAGTGATTTGAGTGTGGGAGTGATGGACATGGTAAAAACGTTTTGGGATATGGATTCCTGAATATTTTATTGAAGAATATAGAATCATGCTTTAACCAAGGCTTTCATCATGTAAGTTAAAGAGTGTTGTTTTCATTATAATATTTTGATATTATGGTTCATATTCTTTAGGAGATTGATTATGAATTGATTAAAATTATATTTAGTTTGTTTTGTCAATACATGATTAATTGCTATCATCTATACATTAATCCTTTCAATCTTTAATAATTCACGATCCAAAACTGTATAGATTAAGGTGATTGTATTATCTTGATGCAAATCTTGAATTGTATTGAATTTGGTCATATACTTTGAGTTTTCATAGATCTATTTGTTCAATATAAATTTATTTCTTATTGTAAATGGTCACTTATATCTTCATCGGGGATCAACTATACAAAAGTTGTCTTTTATGTATTATGAATGAGATGTGAATTGTCAAGTGAAGAGGCTTTCTCCTTTCATTTTCACAGTCTTAGAATTATACAACTGTTTGCTACATATTTTTCTACATATTTCTCTTAACAAGAAGGTTGAAGGAGCAGTTTAATACAGGGAGGCACAACCACAAATTCTCTTTTAATACTAACCAATTTCAGGTTAATAGTTTTTCTTCTTTTATTATTTAATTTATATTTTCTTTATGAAAGTGGATTCACTTTTAAACTTAAATAATTTGTTTATTTAAGTCATAACATTATCATTTACTTTCAGTCTTTTCTTCTCTTTTAGTTTCAAAGGTAAAAGTAGATTTGTAGTTTATCTTAGATCTGTTTACATTCTACCAAAGATTTGGATCTCTTGTATAATCTTTGTTTTAAAGGTTTCTCGCAAATCTTGCAATCTGTATATTTGTATAATTTGTATATAAGTAATGTAAATATATATACAATAGACAATTAGTTAGTTATTTTAATTTATAGTTTAGATTAGATCATTTTATTGGCCAACAAAGCCGTAAAACTCGTTAGGGTTAGTCATCCCAAACGGATTAGATTATTTAGACAACTTCGGACTAAGAATTCCCTCACACTTGACGTTGTGTTCACATATGCCCATCAGCAAACTGCGCTAGAAGGAGGGTCAAGGTAAATTTAATGGTTAAATTTTTTATCCCTCATCCTGTTATTATTCCAGATTTGTAAATTCTTCTTCTGTGTCATCTTAAAATGCACTAGAAGGGAGGTTAGATGACAAGCTAACTATTTGGAGTCAATTTCTTCATTTTCTTAATTTTTCATGGCTCCTACCCAAATCACTGTGTTGGAACATGATTTCAATTTCTCATTACTAGTTATCCCCAACAAGACAACTAATCTCTTGTTAAAACTCTCCTTTGATGGTGAAGGGAACACATCTGCATAAGTCCATATTTATATTTTTTGTTCTAAGTGATTAAAGCATAAGATCACTAAACTCAATATTGTATGTAGGTTGTTCGCCCTCACTTTTTGAGGTTGGGTTAGAATTTGGTTTGAACCCTTTCGGGCTAATTTGATTCATTCTTGGTCTGAGTTTGTAATTGATTTTTTATCATATTTTAACAATTATGATTATGATGAATTAGGTGAAGAATTAAGTTTCTTAAGGAAAGAAAATGATGAATCATTGAAGGATTTTGCAATTAGGCTCATACATATTTGTACTAGATTCTCTTTGAAAGAAATGCCTCTTATTGATGAATGGATTCAATATCTCGTTTCTCTCTAAGACAAGCAAGATTGATTAATTGTTAACCAATCTGAATTGAGCACTAATACTCAATCTTAGGACAGTTTAAAAGTTCATGATGATATTGAAGTCATTAAAGAACCACATTTTTTTTCAACTTCCTTCATTTTGGCAGATCAAGAGAAGCATGACATTTTACAAAATGCAATTTCCGCTTCTGATATTTCTCCGTCAACAATGTGTTCTTCTATTGAGGAATGAACCTTGAAAACACTAGGAGAAGGCTAGTTTAAGTTGGATACAGTACTAGTATTGCGGGCATTAAATGAGTCTAAACACCTAATAGAGATAGTATAGGGGGATAATAAAGGGGTCATACCCCTACAAAGAGAAAGCGTCCACGGGACCTGGGCCAGGCCCGCGGGGGGGCTGGCCCAACACTGAATTTAAAAGGAGACAATGGTCAAACTCCCCAAGATATTATAATTGTTTATGAAGTAAAAGATATGGAATGTGAAGTTGGTAATATTTTTGTCAATAAAAATTCCCCTCACACATTTGAACAACTTCAAGATCAATTAGTAGGAGATGACATCATTAGTCAAACTAGCATTGAATCATCTAATTCTAGTAATTTTATATCACATTCACCCTTTTATGATAAACATGATTTGGTCTTGGAAAATATCTCGTGTTCTTTAAACGAGAATATGATGGTGGTTGATCAATTTATACAAGGAGAGGGGAAAAAAACACAATTCGAAACACAGATGCCTATCATTTCAAGATATGATTTCTGTCTCCTCAATTCTTCTACATATTATTCCTTGTAACCTGATATTTTTTATCATCATGATATGAAATCATGTGTTCTAGATCACTTTGGAATGAATTATGCACTATATAATCAAGTAAAAATTAATGGTTATTTTTGCACAGAAGATAAAGAAGAGAACATTTCCACGCATGATCATATTACTACTTATTCTAATAAGTTATTTGTGGTGGAATTAAGGAATGAATTAAAAGGGTCTGAAATTGTGTCTTCCTTTGATTCATCAAATTTGTGCTCAAAAGAGGAATTGATTTTTACCATGATAAACTATTGGAGGTTGAAAAGTACAATCAACCGAATACTATTATTAGTAATCGGGTGAAATCATGAAGGTGGGTTACACTTTTGCTTGTTTTATGACAAAAAAAACTGTATTTTCACAAGTTATTCAA
>ML791736.1:1351522-1364081 GCA_009831015.1 Picea engelmannii | reverse complement strand
CGAACATGGTAGAAACCACTTGATTACCGGTCATTGATGTATACCGTTAACAAGTGCGAGGGAAATCACCATTAATGTCAATGACTCCCAAGGTACTATAGTACAATCCGTCGACTATGAATAAATGAGTTGATGTCGAACAATCGGCGAAATCTCTCGATCAGCAGTCAATGATGTAAACCCACTGTCGAAAGCGAGAAACTTGCCATTGAGGCATGCAAGCTTCAAGGTACTGAATGATTTCTAAGTCTTGATTCTGGATAATGTACTAAAGTCGACAGAGTAAGACTCGTCACAGGAGGGCCTTGATGTATCCCACATTAGTGACACGAAATGAGTAACAGAGTTTGAAAGTGAAACAGAGCATGTGACAATTGGAATTTTGGAAACCGGGAAGGCCGACACAGAATGAAAATATAACTACAGATGGCCGACTCAAAAGAGGTTTGGACTACTCTTGAACATATGGATGACACGACCAAAGATTTGGCAATATTGACTCAAAGACGACACATAGAAATACCTTGTTATTGAATCGAATGAGAGACAAATGTATTTCCCAAACCGGCTCCAAATGATGAATAGGGGGTGTCATGTTCAAGAGCGACACTTACTGCCAATTAACACAAAGATAAAACATATCCCTTTCCCAAATTTTCCACCACCATTTCTGGCAAGTACCTCTTTATTTTTACGTAAGCTTGAAGAGGATCACATATGCTTGTTGATATAAGCTCATCCTTCGGATGAGTCCCTCGGAGTATATTTAACGAACCCTAAGAAGGAGTGGTTCGGTCCCATCACGGGTCAGTCAATGTTTGTTTAACGAGTCCAGAGATAGAAAACTCGAAGGTTTTTCAGGATTATAGAGTTTGGAAAAAACACTCAAAAGAGAACTCTCTCAGTTCCTTTTTCGTACAATAGTCCAACGAGACCGAAAAAAGGGTAAACTATCGCTCGAAGGACGCGTAACTTCAAATACTTTAACGAGTGTGAAAAGAGAAAGATCACTCGGCAATATTTTCATATTTAGGGAGTCGTGAAAAGAGCTTAAAGTTAACTCCAGGGGGGTTCCTTTTTCTTGTAAACATAACGAGCCCGGAAAAGAGATAAAACAACGCTCGATCACGTTCTAGGCTTTTCGCAAGTGCAAGAACGGATAAAAGGCACTTGAGGTTTTATATCAAAACCATAGGAAACAAACAAAAACGCATCATATCGCAAAAGTTTTTCATCCATAAACATCTGCATTGGATACCTGCAAATCATTTCACTCACTTTCGTATTAGAAATTAGGGTAAAATAGTGAATAAATACAAAAAACCCACTTTCAATATGGTAAAAAGTAAATAAAACAAATTTACTATTCATTTTTACCACATAGTTTTACCCATTTACCATTGTAGTGCAAAAATTTCCATTTTACCTCCGATCTTCACCGTCAATTTTCGGGAGCTTCGGGGCATCATTTCACAAACCGTCTGGATCAGATTGGTAAGTCCTCAATTCCCTAACCTTTCATGGTTTAATTTCATGATTTTAGTGGTTAAATTTTAAGTTTTAGGTGAGTTTTTGAAACCCTACGCGTGAATGAGGATTCCCGCAGGCTGCCCATACGGGGCCTGCGGGAAGTCTTCATTCCCACAGGTGGGCTTAAGATACAGTGRGGGAAGTCCGCACTATGCGTTATAAGTCACCTGTGAACAGCGCAGTGCCCAAAAAATTGTATAATATTTAGCCATTTAAACCAATTTTTTCCATGATTCAAGTTATTAACTATCATCCCATGATTGCCATGCAGGTTAATAGTCACACAATGGTGCTCGAATGGAGGGAAAGGGAACACGAGGATGATAATGCTACCATCGAAAATCACCCTCCAACTATTGCTGCTTTAAGATATTGCGGTCTCCTAAAGTATTTCTGCATGCCGGGCATGAGAGCCCAGGTTCGATTGTTGGAACATTTAGTCCGGATGTGGGATCTGGATCAACAGGTCTTTAATGTTGGTGCCCACACATTAACGCTTGATATTGAAGATATCTATTTCTTGACTGGATTGTCAAGATGGGGTTCTTATGTTAGCTTGACTGGTAACCACAGAGGTGGCATGAAAATGAGTGAGTATTGCTGAGAGTATTGCATGCCAGAAGTAGAACAACAAAGGGGAAAAGTAGCCATTTGGGGAGTGACTGATATCACTCTCCATACCATTCTCTTTACTATAGCTCGGATGGCAGGAAGTGCTGCCCCGCATATGGCTCTATAGAGCTACTTTCAGTATGCCCTCGAGTGTGTCGAGCCCTGGGTCTTCAACTGGGCTGACGCAGTGTTACGCAGCCTCAAGAAATAACTAACAAAGAGTAGGCATGGAGACCTAAAGCAGTTTGGTTATGGATCACTGCTAGTGTCCTTCTTCTGCGAGAGGGTTCCCGTGTATAGGCTTCAGGAAGATTGGCACTTTCCGGGTCCTAGGGATCCACGGATGCTACGATGGTGCCAACTCATGGCTAGGCATGTGACAGGACCTATCGTCAGGTATGACGATCGTTTCTTCGACTGGCTCCAAGGCCAGGTCTTGATGATTGAGGATTATGCATATGATATCTTGGACTTTCGTGGTGATCCTGAGCTTGCCCTTCCTGAAGGTGCACAGTGGGGAGATATTGGTAAGAAGTACACCAACTTTTTAACTTTTTAGATGTTTTTGTATTTTCATCATATTAAATGTTTTTGGTTTTTATAGAATCATCCAAAGACTAACACCAAAATTTTACTGATCACAGATGTTGGGGCATATAGACCAGTTGGTAGTTCTCCTATTCAGTGTCGAGGAGAGGCAATAGTTCCAGTCCCCCAGTATGTCGAGGACTACCTCACAGTGGAGCAAAAATTAGAGGGATTGATGGTCAATGTTCCAGATATGCCTCTGGAGGAGATCCCACGATGTGATCAGCGTCACACCGTGGGAGTCTCTGCCTCTATGGGCCGTTTGCTCCGCAGAGTAGCCAGGACTTTAGCATGCTATCGTGAACATCATTAATGATGTCACTTTGTAGAAGCCAGGAGCTTCATTTTTTGATATTTTGGTCTTCGGACACATTTTGTAAAAACAAACTTTGACCGTTATATATATATACATGGGTTCTACCAGCTTACTTTACAATTGTGTACATTTTAATGTGTTTTCTTTTATAAATGATTTAAATGCTTGTCTAATACATAATTAGCTAAAGCATCTGTCAATGTATTAATACTTCTCGGAATGTGTTGATATTCTATGTAATCAAAATGTCTTTCCAAGAGGCGAATCCACAAATATATCCTTAATAGAGTAGGACTTCGAATAGAATATACATTACTGAGCTTTAGTACTACCAACTGCGAATCAAGACGAACAACCAAATAATGAATTCCGAGAGATATAGCATCAACCAATACTTCAACCATAGTGCTATACTCTGTAATATTGTTGGTTGCTCGGCCAAGACATATACCTCGTAGAGATATGAGTTCATTTGTCGGGGCATAGATTGCCCAAGCAGTGGAAGCTAGGTTCTGAGTACTACGACTAGCACCTTCGACGAAGCCAATATACGGTAGCGAATACTCCGACATATGGAAATAAAACACAACGTCACGTAAGGGTAAAGACCAGATAACGTCAAAGGAAAAACCAAAGTAACACACACACTCAGTATGATACATAAAAATACAAGTACTCATGCGCAAATGACTTCTGCATAGTACTTCTTCAAGTACAACCCATTCCTGGGCTCACTCAAAGGCACACCATCATAGTCCACTATCTCATACGCTCCTTTTTCTAAAACTTTACTAACAATATAAGGCCCACGCCACATTGGTTCAAATTTCCTAGCTCCTAGGACATCTTTATCTTGTTCATATAGAAGAACAAGATCTCCTTCAGAGAAGACACGAGGTTTGACATGCTTGTCGTATTGTGCCTTAACACGTTTCTTCTGGGCTTCTATTACAAGAGTAGCGTCACGGTGAGTCTCATCTAATCGCATCAAATACAACAGACGTTCCTCTTCGGCAAAAGTATTAGGTAAGAGCTCTACAGCTAGCTTCAAAGACGATATTTCACATTCTATTGGTAGAATGGCTTCCATGCCATAAACTAATCGAAAAGGCATGAATCCTGTGGCAGACTTAACAGATGTCCGATATGCCCACAATGCTGAAAATAGCATCGTGTGCCATCTGGTTTTATGTATTCCTATCATCTGTCGAATCATAGTTATAAGAACCTTATTGATGGCTTCAACCTGGCCATTGGCCTGTGGATAATAGGGCGTTGAGCTATCATGACGAAGGCCCAACTTCTCAGTAATTTCAGACATCATATTGTTTCTAAAATGACTACCGTGATCGGTAACGATAGCTTGAGGAACACCAAAATGAGTGATGACATGATTGAAAAGGAATAAGGCTGCAGTCTTCCCAGTATTATCGAATGTCCACATCGCCTCGGCCCACTTTGTGAAATAATCAACAGCTACGATAATGTAACCATGCCCCCCAGCCGAGTGAGGGTGACATGTCATGAAATCAATGCCCCATTTAGCAAAAGGACCTACTGAGACTACAGGATGGAGGGGAGCAAGATGTGATCAAATCTTCTGATTATAGGTTTGGCAGGCGTGACACTTCTGAACAGCAGTAATGCAGTTAGTGAAAAGGGAAGGCCAAAAGTAACCTGCACGTAAGATCTTCTGGGCAGTAGCATACCCAGACATATGACCACCACATGCTCCGGAATGGCACTCATTCAAAGCTTTCTCAGCTTCGTCAAAAGTCAAACAACGCCGAAAGATAGAGTCAATGCCTCGACGATAAAGAGTATCATCGAGGATAATATAATGGCGTGCTTGGTAACAGACACGACGTCGTTCATTACTGGACAAAGTAGGCCGGAAAGTTTGAGTTTGGAGATATATAATGATATCTCCGTACCAAATATCGTCGGTACTGATAAGTAAAAGCGACTCGTCAGGTAACGAATCAACTGCTACCTTTTCTGTGGTAGTGTGGGGAAAGTCACAAATTAACTCAGCGAAAACTAGAGATTTCTTCGACGTGGCGCGATCGAATTCCAAATCGAACTCCTGGAGAATAACAATCCACTTGGAGTACTTTCCCCCCAGCAATTTACGTGTCAATATGTGTTGCATGGGGTTACAGTGTGAAATCACTGTAGTCTTCCTGGAGAGAATGTAATGACAGAAACGTTGGACTGCTTGGACAGCAGCCAAGGCCAGCTTCTCAACATGTTGGTACTTGATTTCCATGGATGATAAACTTCTACTCAAGTAATAGATAACATGTTCATCGTGGTTATCATCCTCTTGAACGAGGACCATACCGATAGTAAACTCGGACTCAACTAGATAAAGAAAGTAGTCTCGACTATAATCCGGAGGAAAAAGAAGAGGAGCTTTGGTAAGGGATAACTTTAAAGCTTCAAAAGCGTTGTTAGCAACTTTATCCCAGACAAACTCAGAACCTTTCTTTAGAAGTCGTGTGAAACCTCGAGTAATCTCGGCATAATTCGAGATGAAATGACGAAGAAAGTTTTCTTTCCCCTACAAACTTTGTAACTGACGCAAAGAAGAAGGAGGAGGGAGGTTAAGAATCGCCTCGACCTTGATAGGATCTACCCTTATCCCATGGCATGAAACAATGAAACCGAGGACATGGCCGGATTCTACGCAAAAGACACATTTATGAGGATTCAAGCGAATGCGATAGAATCGACAATGAACAAAAATTGCTCGGAGATGAGTAGGGTGATCGACTCGACGTAAAGAATGAGTCGGCAAATCGTCCAAATAGGGTTGAACAATATGCTTGATATCGTGAAAGGCGTAAGACATAGCACATTGAAACGTAGCACTTGCGTTCTTCAGACCGAAAGGAAGTTTTCTGTAGGCGAAAGTACCCCAATGACAAATAAAATCCGTTTTATGTTGGTCCTCAGGAGCGATATTGATTTGATTATAGCCGGAAAATCCATCCATGAGGGAAAAGATTTCACTGCCGGCACAGTCATCGACAATTTGGTCAACGAAAGGGGTTGGAAAATTGTCCTTTGGACAATCTTTGTTGATATCCCGATAATCAACACAAACGCATATACTACCACCCTTTTTATCAATCGGTACAGGGTTGGAAACCCATTCTGTCAATGCCATGGGGTAAATGAAACCGACTTTAAGAAGTTTTTCAACTTCAAGTTTAATCGCTGCCGCTTTACGTGGATGGACAGGATGGAGTCACTGTCGGACTGGTTTAGCTCTGGGGTATGTCTTGATCTCGTGAACAATGATAGCAGGGTCAATACCCGACATCTCTTCGTAACTCCACGCAAAAATATCACGGAATTCTTTAAATAAGGAAGTATAAGTGACAATTTCTGCGGGAGAACAAGAAGCTCCGATATGAACGTTCTCGACGATCCCAGGTTTCACTGAAATATCTATGGGTATCATGGGTGAAATGTTACTGAGGTTCCCTTCTGCAAACACATCTCGTGGAGATTGGGAAACCGTGGAGATAACAACAATGGTCGACGGAGTCGAAATCCGCTGATAATTCTCAAGAGTCTGTTGTTCCAGAAACAAGATGGAATGATGATGCCCATTGTCCCAAGGGGTGTCCTCCATGACAGACATGATCATCTCGTCAGTGGGAAAGATGACATGGAAAGGATCAGGAGACAACTCGTCAAAAGAAGAAGTAGGAAGGGTTGTCGATTGAATGGCTTGATAAGAGGACTCAATCGGACTTAACGGCATGACGTTGCCAAAATGAACATGATCTCCAGGATCAGGGACTACCCAAGTATCAACAGACACTGGAAGTTCATGAGGTACAATAGAGATCATATTAATAGACGCAATAAACGGGCATGGAAGATCGGGTGGTGGTGGTATGGGGAAAGTACCCATAAGTGAAGAGTCTTTTAAAAGACCGACTCCGACATTCTCATAACCCAGTGGGGTTTTAGCGATGAAAGGCATGTTGCCAACATGAGTATCAGCATTAAAAAAGGTAATTTGATCGACCGTAACCACTTTTCCTTGGTGAGGAAATTGTACGACACGGAAAAGGGTTGATATGACAGCACGCATAGAATCGACCCAGCTTCGACCAAGTAGAAGATTATAATCTAAGGGAGTATCGAAAACTTCCACTTCCACCTGAACGGTCTTACCTTCCAGAGTGACAGGCAACGATGGTAGAACACCATAAGGCTTAAAACCCAAGCCATTGAAGGATCGTAAAGTTTTTTGTGATTCGTTTAACGGTGGAGAGCCAATGGCTTTCCAACAAGAAAAAGACATTATGCATGTAGAGGCACCCTCATCTATAACAGTCCGACAAATACTCTTGTCAGAGACCACAACTTGAATTTGAAATGCAAGTTGTGGGGGTAACCTTGGAATATGATCATCCAAGTTAAAGACTATCAGATTCGTATCTGTGGGATCAATCCCACCTATAGCTTTCAACAGTGCCCTTCGTTGCGCAGGACAAGACTGAAGGACTTCTAGGGCAGACATCGTTGAAGGTTCTTGGGCCAGATCTTTGACAATGCTATAGTTCTGGGCTACCCGAGGATGAGGATTGAATGCCGAATTCTTAACGACACCTTTCAGAGGTCGTAAAACTATATCAAGATTCGGTCATTCGAGATGAAGAGGACCGTTTGTAGGTGGGTTCGGTGGAGAAGGCTGTACCAAATCGGGAGGTAAGTCATCAACCTTCTTCTTAGAAGGAGTATAGTCTTTAGCTCTAGTGGTAAGTGCAACATTGTTTTTCATGGAATCACCAGTGCACATCAAAACATAAGATGATGTAGAAGTAGAGGGTTGGTCGTGAATGACCAACGAAGCCTATTGTTGAGACGGGAAGGGTTGGGACAAGACAGCCGGCGTAGAGGGCTTCGGTGCTCCTTGAAGGAACTTGTTAACCTCGGCACGTCTCGGAAAATCCTTCGTGTAGTGATCTTCACCACAGATAAGGAAAGGGTAGTGTGGTTTGCGCTTATCCCGGTCATCAATAGGAGGAGATTTGGTTTGCTCATTCGGATTATTTTTTTTACCCTCCTTATTCTTGCCTCTCCCTTTTCTAGAATTGGTCTTACCGGCCGGTGCGGATTGAACAATGTTCACTTCAGATGTCTTACCGGCGGGAGGAGCAGGAGACAGAGCACTTTGCACATTAGAAGAATTGGATTTCGGGGTTGTAGTTGACACGGAATGTGAGTGGCTATGAGTGGAACCAATCACACCATTAGCTGCATGCGAGGTAGCCGGAGTAGTAGAAGTAGTAGAAGTACCAGGACGAGGTATATCAGGCAGTAAATCGTACAAGGTTCCTGTTTGCGAATAAACGAGATCTAGATACTGAGCACGGCTAATAGCCTGCTCTTCGGTAACAACACCGCCCATAGCAATGTCTTTTCCAATTTTGTTTACAAAAGACTTGGTAAACCACTCTGCCAGTAACTGATCAGGAAGCTCAAGTTTAATGAAGCGTCTCCTCCATCACCACTCATGAATATGATCAGATATATGAGTTCCCAAACTTTGTTTGAAGGAGGTCAAAATCTCAGTTCCGGTATCGTAACGAATTGGTAACTGATAGTGTGTGAGAAAGTCCATTTCAAGGGTGTTGAAATCGGAAAAGAAACCTCGTGGTAATTCAATGTACCACTTCGCAGCAACACCCGTAAGAGTTCGTTGAAAAAGACACAGTCTAATGGAGTCATCCATCAACGAGTTGGACGAACACCACAAGTGGAAAGTCATGACATGATTGTTTGGGTCCTCTCCTGCCTTCCCATCGAATTTGGGAATGTCCGATGGAAGCTTTGCAGGAATAGCAGGCCATTGAGGAGAGTGACGAATAGGATCATTGAGAATCCTGGACAAATCCGGCAGATCCAAAGTAGCAAGAAAAGGCAATTGCCGATTCACTTGTGGATACTGGTGACTTTGGGGTGGAAGCCCTATCGGTAGACCAGTGGGACCATATGCAGTCTGCCCCCAGAGGAAAGATCCTGGTTGGTTTGGTGGTGGTTGAATCAGATAGTAACCCCAAGGATTTTGACCTTGAGTTTGGGGTTGAGTATTTTGACCAGAACCCCAGATAGGATTAGTCACCCCTGGATATGGTTGGCCTGTAGTAGGGACAGTTTGCTGCCCCCCAGCATTTTGAGGAAATTTTTTCATAAGTTGATTCCAATACTGGGCCAATGCAGGAGGTATGTTTTGTCCTAAAGGTGAGGTTGGTCCCCCCATCAAAGGGACAGTTCCACCCGAAAGTTGTGTGCCAACAGCAGGCTATGTAGTCGTTGTGTTATGTCCAGGAAAAGGAAAAGGATATGGAACTGTTCCAGTCTATCCACCAACAGGAATTTGTACATTAGGTGTAACGATCAGGATAGTGCCACTAGGATTAGGATTAAAATTTCCAGGAGGAAAAAATTGCGGAGGGAGTGTCGGGATAAAACCAGGAATAGGATGCCCAGGAAACTGAGGACCACCTGGAGAATCAGCTGGAGTATATGGGGGTGTTGGATGGGAAATATTCAATGATGGATTCAGCGCATGGTAACCAGGAGGTAAATTTGGATCAGCCTCTGGAGTTCTCTGGGTATTGATAAGAGGAAGAGTAGTAGCAGTAATTCCGGTTTGAACACTCGTAGTATTTGCGAGATGGGCCATCTCGGGAGGAAGAACAAAACGATAAGTTGTAGTCTCTGGTGTAGTCTCTGGTTCAGGAGACGCAGGAGGGTTGACGAGTTCGTAGACAGGGGATTCGGTACCAAACAAGACTCGTCAAAAATTACCTGAGCCAAAAGGATCTTGGCCCACTACACCGTGAGAAGGCCCAGCAATTGATTCAGAAGATACAACAAGAGTTTCTCCAGAAAGATAAAAATGTCCTGAAGGTCGTTCACCACGACGAATGCGATAATCCTCTACAGTATTGGTAATACGAAATTCGGAAAGAGGATCAGTGGGTTCTACTTTTGGAGGTGGTGTAAAAACTTCTGGGACGTCACTGATGTCCACGTGTGGTAGAGTAACAAGGGGAATTTCACCCGGATGAGGAGATTCCTCGGGGGTACCCTCAGGTGTTGTTGTGTGCAAAGGTTGTGAAGCTTCTGGATGTTCTGGAGACAAACCTTGCATCCTACATGAACGTCGCGGGGGAGAAATTGTAAACAAATGTCCAAATCCCCAACGAAAATCCTAAGGTCAACTTCGAGAAATCAACAACACACCCTAGTAAATAAAATCTAGAATCAATCACCAAGCAAACAATACCTTCCAATATCGAAGTCACTAGTTGGTGATGAAATCCAACGTCACAAAAACGAGACAAGAAGGGGTGGGGCTAAGGTGGAAAAGTTACGTTGACGACCTACTTAACAGACTTACGCCCTGGTGCAAGCTCCCACACATAATCGTGGGTATACCCTCCAAGGAGCCCGAGTGAGTTTGATCAACGTCGATTCCAGGTACTGCGGAGACTTTCCCCTCCACAGTCACCTTGGGTAAGAACCTAGAGAGATAAGACACTAAGGTCACCACAAACAACAGTAATGCCTGGGGAAACAGTCGTCAGTCCGATCCACATGCAAAGGCAGGGTATCTAGCCCGAAATCAACTCAAAGGCTTCCACTAAGGCAGGGTATCTAGCCCGAAATCAACTCAAAGGATTCCACTCATAATTGTGGGTATACCTCGGAGCGACCCCCGTAATACGTGCAATCTCTACACTGATGTCAACAAAGCAGGTTAGTATCTCTACCAACACCAATGTGACCTAATTCTCGACCCTTGTGTTAGAAGGGCTTCCCAGGACAATATGTTGTCAATGGAATTTTACACTCACTAACTCAAGATGCTATTGTGTGTTTTTGAGCTTTTGGAGAGTGTGTCTCTCTTCCTACTCCAAAGCACTAGCCTAGCTAAATGTTGGTGTAAAAGAGCCCTAGAAAAGAGTTGCTAGTTCAATTTTAATATTATGCAAAGTTTTTACAGGCTGTTTTTTACTCAAAGGCAATGGAAATGAAACTCGTGATGTATGACTCTGACCCAAATAATGCAAGAATATGATGAAATAGAATTCATTTCATTCGATGAATCCTATTTATGGGAGAGAGAGATCAATTTCCGAATCAAACTCAATACTATAATGCAAAATCAATACTCAATTTCCTTTCAGATGCCAATTCAAACAATCATGTATCAATGAGCAATTTCAATATGTCTTTTCAAAACTCCAATACTCTTAAAACTTTGATTTTCAATGTTCTTGCAACAAGCAAAAACAAAACTTGAAAGAAAACATGCAGTTGACTTTCCAAGAAGAACTCAGAATGATGAGAAAAAGAAAACCAAAATATAAAGATTCAATTAAACAACCCAATCCAATACTTTCAATGAAAGAAAAAACAAAAGCAAACCAAAAAACTTCTCAATGTAAATGAAAAATTTGTCCTTTCGAACCAACAAGTACAAGAGAAACACCAAACACTCAACTCTCAACCAATCCCTGGTTCTTAGCGAGTCAGATGCACTCAAATCTATAAAGCAGAGAGAATGAAAAAGCCAACAAAAGCTAAGAAACGAAAGTCAAGTTTCAAAAGCAAGAAAACCTAGAAAACCTAGATCAGTTCCAGCAAGTCAATGATAGAAAAAGATAGGTAAGTCACTGATTCAACAAGCGAAAGAGGTCCAAATCAACATACATGAGCTATTGACAGGGTTAAATCTTGAATTCAAAAAATTTCAAAAACTGTTCGCAGGATAGTGTGGGACACAGTGCGAGAAACTATGGTTCCCGTAGGCCACTTTGATGCAGCATGCGAACTATCTGCACTGAAATATATATGCAGGGTGCGAACAGTCAAGGTTCTTGCAGGCTGCTAATGGACACAGTGCGGGAATCCCTGAAACTAATGAAAATTTTGAAAGAGCAAGAAAAAATCAAATTGGCTTATAGACCCAGAAAGTCTCTCAGGGTATCCTGAGGACTCAGAGACAGACAAATCAAGAGAAAAATGCAAATAGAGAAAATGGCCATAGAAAGTTCAAAAACCCAAAAGACAAAAGGGATGTTCTCCCCAGTGGAGTCACCAATTTTGTTATAATATAAGTCCGTGAGTGCGGACACAAACCGACCTCCCTAGATCCACCTGGTATCTAGAACAAAACAGGACAAAATATTACACTTTCCCTAGATCTATCCTATTGAATGAACTAAGAGATAAAGGCTATGGACATACCTTATGAATGCTTTCCTTATATCTCTGTTGTTCCAATCTTTGCTTCAATTCTCTCATCCCGTCCAGATCACAATAAAATGAACCGATCGAAGTAAAGACAAGTTAAGATATTCAATGACTAGTCTATACATATGATCAAGGAATTATGTAATAAAGTGACATCATCTTTATGGGAAAGGGACATATTACTATATTGCATTAATTGAAAGAGAAACTTACAACCTGAGC
>ML791736.1:1305475-1318890 GCA_009831015.1 Picea engelmannii | reverse complement strand
CCATCTACACAAGATGAAGAGAATGAGGTAAGTCATTTTCCTTTCCAGTTTTTTGATGATACCTTGTTCTATGACTCAGAGAGTGAAGAGGAAATGGAACCCTTGGACAAGCTTGATCCTCTATGTCTCAAGACTGAAGATGTAGAGGCAGATCTTCCACTTGGTGAATTTATCCAAACACTTGAAGCTCCTGCACAAGAAGGATTAAACAAGGTGAGTTATTTCAAAACTTTCAATGATAATTTATTTTATGATGTAGTGAGAAAAGAAGTATCAGATGTTTTAATCCCTTCATGTTATGATGAATATAATGACTTTGTTGATAATCTTGATGAATTCATACATGTCGGGAAACATGGATGGGATATGATTAGATATGATAACAATCCCATGTACGACATTGATGGTCCTTTCCAAAGGTTGCCTTTGCATTTATCACATGAAGTTACTAATAATTTTGACATCTAGAAACAAGAACCTGACCTTATTCAGAGACCCAAGGATGACCTAATGCTATGCTCTTCGATTAATTTTCAGTCGTACCTTGAGGGCTTTCATGACTATTCATCTGAGCACTTAGATTTATCCTATGAAGAAAGTTATCAACCAACATTATGCTCAGATATTGATAAAAATAAGGAAGTTACTTCCCTGAAGCAGGATACTTGTGATAAGATTTTCCACCCCCCTTTGATCACTTTACCTCCCTATGTCACTAAAGGTGTGGTTTGGAAACATGTCCCTTATCCCAAGTCTCCTGTAAGGAAAAGCCTCATTCTGGATTTTAGGGGAAAGTTGAGTGCCTCAAGAAGAACCCTATTATCACAATGTTCCAACCTCCCCTTTAGGAATGGTCAGTCATCCTTTCATCTTTTGCTAATCCCTCCTTGGGCCTCAAGTTGTGAAGACATCCAAGGTAGCCAACATTTATATTCCTTGAGTCAGTCTCCTGAACCTTTGAATTTTCACAATCCATTCCTGAGATGGATTAAGCACTCTCCTGAGAGTATGCATTGGGATCACTTTTTCCCTCCCACCTGCCTCCATGAGTTAGACTTTGAGATTTCTGATGATATAATATATATTCTAACCCATGACATTTTTGTGCTTGATTTATCACTATTTTGGTTTATGATGAAGCACAAAGGTAGGTATCAAGGATCGTTGTTGGATTGGCTTCACTGGTTGTTTGACTACACCCAACATTCCAACCAACAAGTAATACAAGTAAGAAGTTTTCTTTCATCTTCTTACTTATTGATTGCTTCATTTAGTATATATATATATATATATATATATATATATATATATATATATATATATGCAGGGGTGGCATTACCGCCCCATTTTCGTTACTGATGCCCCTATCAAGATTGAGCAGGTCTGCAAGTTATGCCAGAGATGTTGAGGTTCTCATGCGCTCTACAGTGAGCACATGTGCTCGAGTTGGAGCCAGATGTTATCCCTGATTTTTAGGGATAACTATGAGATCATGTATCGAGGCCCACAGGTCCTAGACATGGAATACTAAGAGCAGGATTGACCTAATCGTGGCCCTGGAGGGCCTATCCTTTTCTTCGTCTATCAGATTTTTCTTGTCAATAGCAGTAACATCCATCACCATCAGAGTGATATTGTATCAGAAGAGGTTCTTT
Source organism: Picea engelmannii (assembly GCA_009831015.1). NCBI lineage: Eukaryota > Viridiplantae > Streptophyta > Pinopsida > Pinales > Pinaceae > Picea > Picea engelmannii. The sequence goes on along the minus strand of ML791736.1, from coordinate 1,317,235 downwards.
CTCCATGAGGTAATTGATCCAGGTATCATGGTTTGTGTCACTTTTGATCATTGTAACCTTTAAATATATGCATCTGATTCCTTTTATCTCTAACAACTACTTGGATCTTACATTAGCCCACTTGACCATGCTTGGGGAAATTGACAGGGTGCCCTAGCAAGCCCATGCCCATAGGTCTTGGTTTGCCACAGGGGGTTTCTAAAAATAAATCATCCACTCCCATCATAGCACCACTGTTTCATCTTATCTTCCGCTCATTTATCCCATTCCCCTTGTCGGGGCATTAGGTTGACCTATTGGTAGGATTGCACCTTATCTCATGGGAAAAAAGGGCAAAAGGCTCAGAAGGTAAAATCAGCTGGTAAAAGACAAAAGCATAAAAATGAAACCTCGAGATGCTTCGCCCAGGGATCCCTGAGAAGGAAATAAAAGGCCTCTCAGCAAGAAACAAGAGGGAGCCGGAAAATAACAAACCAGACCTAGTCAAAGGATAGGGGGTCTCATCATGAGCCAGCCTAGTAGGTTCATGGGTACCTAACAATATGACATTTCCACCATCTGGTTACCACACCAGGGCAGTGACCTTTGTTTGTATGGCCAAGGGAAAGGGGGTCTCATCACAAGTCATCCTTCTCATCCTTGGGAAAGTACTTATGGGTAACAATGTCAGCTCTGGTCACCATTCCAAGGCATTGTCCTCTAGTTAGCCCTTGAATAAAAAGAAAAAGAAGAAGAAAAAGAAAATAAAAGAATAAAGGAAAGAACGGGCTTGGAAAAAATGCATCCATGACAGGTATAGCTCGCCTTCTACAAACACACCCACACATAACATTATGCATCCATGTTCCTCACTGTACCCACATGTCTGGACATCCCCTATCCACATCACCTCACTTACATGGCTTGGATGAAATTTTCCTCGCAACTTTCCTTTTCTTGTGGATACTAGCACAATAGGACATCTTGTCTTTTTCTCCAATCTTGTATTGTAGGTTTTTGTAATGTCTTTGAGCTATTGACTGATGTATTAGGGTTTTTATACATATGTTCAATAATATTGATGATGAGATGTGATTGACATTGCTATGATCCCAGTGACTGATGAGCCCATGGAGGGAGTAGCTTTTGATCTGCAGGACCATGCTCGACAGACAGGTACCATTTGGACCGGTACACATGGGGAGATGACTAGTTCGGACCTCCATGGGGTTGAAGAGCCCACCAGATGGATTTTGAGACCCCATGAGGGGGCAGAGATAGGACAAAACTTGATCAGGGGTTTTTCACCTGAGAGGAAGAGGACGTTCCACCAGAGACACTTCGGCAGGACTAGACCAAGGGGGAATGAACCCTTTTGAGTGGAACGCTAGCCTTTTAGGCTTAGTATATCCCCATCTTCACCATGACATCATCTAGCTTCATGGACACTTTTGGAGGCAGACTAGGAAATAGTGGCACGTGTGGCATGTCTGAGAGGCCCTTGTGGGGCTAACATGTTGCTCCTGGATGTCTCATTTTCCCTAGAACGGGCTAGTGCCTCCCTTGAAGGGGATTTTACCCTCTTTGCAGCTCAATTAGGGTTTTAATTTGACAATCTAATGTAAAAACAATATGATTTTGACATTATGGCCTTGTCGGCCTTTTTATGACTTGAAAAGTAAAATTAGGTCATTGATACACTATATATTGAGGTTTTTGACTCTCATTTTATCATCATCTTGCACTCACTCATTAGTGATGTCTGAAATTTTCACCCCATTTGGGTTATTGGTTTATTTGAGGAAGGCGCACTTGTTGAAGGAAGAGATTTTTGGCATTCTATGGTGTTTTTCTTGAAGGAAGGTGTTACAACTAGGGTTTGCATGATTATTTTCTTGATGATTTGTAAGTATTTTCTTGCAAAACTTCTTGATTGAATGGTTGTAGTTTAATTTCTTGCATCTATTTATAAGTATTTTTGAATCAAAACCCTAGGGGAAAAACACACAAGTAGGTCGTTTTCTCATGTCCCCTGATAGAAAAACTTTTAGCCATTGAAGAAGAAGAAGAAGAGAGCCTAGCCATAGCTACACTCTTTTTTCTTCTTCCCTTAAGCTAGCCATACCTTTTGACTTCAAGAGGAAGAGGATGTCCCAGGCCTAGGTTATCTACACCTAGGGCCGTTTTCTTTTAGGGTTTGATGAAAGAGCCTTGCCTTTTCATTTATCACATGAAGTTACAAATAATTTTGACATCTGGCAATAAGAACCTGACCTTATTCAGACACCCAAGGATGACCTAATGCTATGCTCTCCAATTAATTTTCAGTCGTACCTTGAGGAATCTGATGACTATCCATCTGAGCACTTAGATTTACCTATGAAGAAAGTTATCAACCAACGTTATGCTTAGATATTGATAAAAATAAGGAAGTTACTTCCCTGAAGCAGGATACTTGTGATAAGATTTTCCACCCACCTTTGATTACTTTACCTCACTATGTCACTAAAGGTGTGGTTTGGAAACATGTCCCTTATCCCAAGTCTCCTTTAAGGAAAAACCTCATTCTGTATTTTAGGGGAAAGTTGAGTGCCTCAAGAAGATGCCTATTATCACAATGTTCCAACCTCCCCTTTAGGAATGGTCGGTCATCCTTTCATTTTTTTCTAATCCTTCCTTGGGCCTCATGTTTTGAAGACATCCAAGGTAGCCAACATTCAGATTCCTCGAGTTAGTCTCTTGAACCTTTGAGTTTTCACAATCCATTCCTGAGATGGATTAAGCACTCTCTTGAGAGTATGCATTGGGATCACTTTTTCCCTCCCACCCGCCTCCATGAGTTAGACGTTGAGATTTTTGATGATATGATATATATTCTAACCCATGACATTTTTGTTCTTCATTTATCACTATTTTGGTTTATGATGAAGCACAAAGGCAGGTATCGAGGAACATTGTTGGATTGGCTTCACTGGTTGTTTGACTACACCCAACATTCCAGCCAATAGGTAATACAGGTAAGAAGTTTTCTTTCATCTTCTTACTCATTGATTACTTCATTTTAGTATATATATATATATAGATATTCATGTTGGGGTGGCATTACCACCCCATTTTCATTATTGATGCCCCTATCGAGATTGAGTAGGTATGCAAGTTATGCCAGATATGTTGACGTTCTCATGTGCTCTACGGTGAGCACATGTCCCCAAGTTGGAGCCATATGTTATCCCCTATTCTTAGGGATAACTAGGCGATCATGTCTTGAGGCCCACAGGTCCTAGACATGGAGTATCGAGAGAAGGATTGACCTAAGCATGGCCCTAGACGGCCTATCCTTTTCTTCTTCCATCAGATTTGTCTTGTCAGCAACAACAACATCCATCACCATCAGCTTGATCTTGTATCAGAAGAGGTTATTGCTCCATGAGGTAATTGGTCCAGATATCATGGTATGTGTCACTTTTGATCAGTGAAACCTTTAAATATATGCATCTGATTCCTTTTATCTCTAACAACTGCTTGGATCTTACATTATCCCACTTGACCATGCTTGGGGAAATTGACAGGGTGCCCTAGCAATATTGCTCCCATAGGTCTTGGTTTTCCATTGGGGGTTTCTGAAAAGCCATTGTCCACTTCCTTCATAGCACCATTGTTTCATCTTATCTCTCTCTCATTTATCCCATTCCCCTTGTCCGGGCATTGGGTTGACCTATTGGTAGGATTGCACCTTATCTCATGGGAAGAAGGGGCTAAAGGACCAAAAGGTAAAAGCAGTTGGTAAAAGACAAAAGCCTAAAAATGAAACCTTGAGATGCTTTGCCCAAGGATCCCTCAGAAGGCAATAAAAGGCCTCTCTGCAAGAAACAAGAGGGACCCAGAAAATAGAAAACAAGACCTAGTCAGAGGATAGGGGGTATCATCACGAGCCAACCTATTAAGTTCATGGGTACCTAACAGTATCACATTGCCACCATCTGGTTACCACGCCAGGGCAATGACCTTTGGTTGTATGGCCAAGGGAAAGGGGGTCTCATCACGATCCAACCTTCTCATCCCTGTGAAAGTACTTGTGGGTAACATTGTCATCTCTGGTCACCATGCCCAGGCAGTGTCCTCTGTTTAGCCCTTGAATAAAAAGAAAAAGAAGAAGAAAATGAAAATAAAAGAATAAAGGCAAGAACAAGCGTTGAAAAAATGCATCCATGACAGGTACAACTCACCTTATACAAAGGCACCCATAGATAACATTATGCATCCATGGTCGTCACTGCACCCACATGTCTGGACATCCCCTATCAACATCACCTCACTTACATGGCTTGGACGAAATTTTCCTGGAAACTTTCCTTTTCGTTTGGATACTAGACCAATAGGATGTCTTGTCTTTTTCTCCAATCTTGTATTGCAGGTTTTTGTAATGTATTTGAGCTATTGACTGATGTATTAGGGTATTTATGCATATGTTTAATAATATTGATGATGAGATGTGATTAAAATTTCTATGATCCTGGTGACTGATGAGCCCATGGAGGGCGTATCTTTTGATGTGCAGGACCATGCCTGATGTACAGGTACCATTTGGACCGGTACACATGGGGAGATGACTAGTTCGAACCTCCATGGGGATGAAGATCCCACCAGATGAATGTTGAGACCCCATTAGGGGGTAGAGACAGGACAGATCTTATCAGGGGTTTTTCACCTATTAGTCCCTAAAGTTGCACTCGACTGGTAAGGGCAAGCTAGGGCATCATTGATTTTATTGCAAAGTATTTTTGAGGGTTTTATGATTTGGTTTTGGTTTAATGGTTGAAAACTGGGTCAAGCTTACAGCATGGCATGAAAATCAAGATTAAAACATTGCATATCCCACAGGATGAATAATAGGTAGATACATAGATGGAGTAAACCAATTCAAGAAAAAGAAAGTGAAATCTTCAATTTGTCAATTTTACAAAGTTTGGTTTCAATATATCATAAAGAAACAGGGGTATCAACTTGAAATCATTACTTGAAAATTATCTCTACAACAAAATCTTCACTGTATAAATTAACATTCAAGAACCAAAAGCATTGCAATTTGAATAATAAATTCAAGAATGAAAATGAAATAACAGAGTAGAAAAGAGAAGGTCTAACCATCCATATGCCTTTGCTATTAAGTGTCAATTGAACATACATGCCTTTACAATAATCTCCAAAAAAAATATCTATAGATCTCCTAATTTTCGACCCCCATAAGGTATGTCTTCTGTCTATTTAAAACATCTATGAAACTACTAGATCCTATTATCTAGGACAGCTTTAAATGACTAGAATCAAAGAGTATCCAGATCCTAAATTATGTCACTAAAAAATGAGCTACTATTTCCAAAATAGTCCACAGCTCAACAACTTAATATAACAAACATTGCCAGCAATACTCTACAAAATAGAGATTTTGTTTGACTCTGTAAAGTAGATCGATATCTTAGCATCTCCTTGATCAAAACGATTATTATTTTCCATATCTCCTGGAGCACCTTTAAACAAAATTGTAACCAATCTTGATGTTACCTTTAAGATAAAATTGCAGTAGAGGCTTTGGAATTTTTCTACTTGAGCTTTGTGGTAAACACAACATTGTGCCAGTAAAGTCTAAAATTGATTTCCCTGAGTTCCTTAAGCAACGCCCTTTGCTCCTTCTTCTTCTTTTTAAGACTTTGAATTCTTTTCTGCTGGCGAGCATTCCACTGTTCTACCTGCATCTTTTCCTTCTTTAACCGTTTTATGGTTTTCTGAAATTCTTTAATATTTTCCTTATCAGTTCTTATCTTGACCCTGAATACTGAACAATCTTCAGAGGGTGCAGTTTCATTCAGATTTAAAGTAACATTGGGTTCCTTGGCTTTAACCTGATATTTTGAAATCAATTCTGAGCTATGTTCTTCTTCAGAACTTGATGAATCCATAGCTCCAGGTACATCTGGTAAGTAATCTGAATCTTCCATGTAATCCTGTGTTTCTTCATGAAATTCACTGATGCCTTTAGCCATCTCTTTAGCCTTAGCTAATCTAGTTGAATCTCTCGTTACAGGGCCTGCAGGTGGTGTAAGTTTTCCTTTTCCTTTGCTGACAGATTTCTTGGGAAAAGGAGTCCTCTTTGCTTTTTTCTTGGTGCTTGTTTCAACCTCCTCAGAATCATCATCTATGATTATGGTGTTTTCTTCTTTAATGGTAGGATTGAACATTTCTTCTGAGTTCAGCCTATACTTATTAGTATCTTTGGTTGAATTTCTCCGAGGTTTTTGTGATACACACGCACCCTTTTTCCTTTTTCCTTTGACTACAACGTTCTTTTTGCTGGTGGATGGCATTTCAGTCTTGACTGCAGTTTGAGCAATGGGATCATTTTCTGACTCTGTCTCTTCTTTGACATCTTCCTCAGGAAGCACCTCATGTTCGGGATCCCATATAGGTCTTTTACTCCTGCTCTTTTTAGTTACCTTGATATTAGAAGATTCATCTTTTACAAGGTTTTCATCAGCAACATCTCGACCCTGTTTAACAGTTTTCCTCCCTCTGCCCTTTTTTGACTTATTTGATTGAACAACAGGTTTTAAGGATTCTGTGAGCCAATTCTATGGATTTTGTAGTTCATTTAGGGTAGACATGACTAGAGTTTTAATCAGGAATTGATGGAACAAACTACCCTTGGCATTAGTGGAAATAGATTGTACCTTCTTGGACATTTTTGTCAAACTTTTAAGCAGGAAATAAGGGAGGTTTAAAGGGTAGTCACCATTTAGATGCATCAATATTATGATATGATAGATATAGATCAAATAAAACCTCCCTTCGTAGGTGATGTATCTGTGAATCACCACCAGGGCAGTCTGCCATTCGGGTCGGACCCAGCCGCGAGGAATTCCTCTTCTCTAATCTGGATTCTGCTTCTCTGGAAGGAGGAATTGATTCACAAACTTAGTGACCACGTGTTCCTTCTTCCACCATATTTCCCCTCCAACCAAGAGCCTGCAAGCCTTGGATATACTCTACTCTGTCACCAACATCAACATTTTTCTGATTTCGACTTCATGACCATCGAAATTCAAAGCAAATTCCATGGAAATTCGTTTGTAATATCCTTGAAATGTAGTGAGGAACTCAAACCACCCGACGTCTTTGAATCTTTGAGCCATTTGAGGGTAGGCTTCAAGGAGTTTGACACCTTCCGGTTCGATTCTAGCCACTTGTCCACTACGCTTTGGCGCCATTTCAACTCAAATATGCAACTAAAACCCTCGGGTTCTAAATTTCCTTCCTGCAATTGTTGATATGTCTGATTCTTTGAATGGATGTCTGTATTTATTCCTGCAGGGTTGAACTTAAAACAACTTGAACTGATCACATAATAATCATTAAATAATAGGGGATCTTGAAATGAACCCTGCACGTGTGTATAGCGATTATGTTCTAAACATGTTGGATTTAGAGATGATTACCAAATTCTCGTGGGAACACATGAACTCTTAGCTCATGATCTCATTATCATAACTAAATCGGGATAGCAGGTGCACGATATGGCATGATTATTTGGTGCTACGGGAATAGGCTTATTCTCGTAGCGCGTTTTGACAATTTAAAATTTGAAATTCCAACGGCATAAAGGAGACACTTCTATTTTAAACAATGTTTTTCATAACCAAAACTCAAATAAATCATCAAAAATTTTAATGCAATCTATGAAATATCAAAAATCTAAAAAATGAAAACAGTTGAAAATGGAAAATGAGGGATGGGTAACTAGGGTTTTAGGACAAGGGTTTCTTACTTAAACCAAGACAAAAGTAGAGACTAACAACACCTGAGAGGAAGAGGACGTTCCACCAGAGACACTCCGGTAGGACTAGACCTAGGGGGAATGGCCCCTTTTTAGTGGAACATTAGCTTTGGAAGGCTTAGGACGTCCCCATATTCACCATGACGTCAACCAGCTTCATGGACACTTTTGGAGGCAGACCGGGCAGAAGTGGCACGTGTGGCATGTTGGAGAGGCCCCTTGGGGGCTAACGTTTTGCTCCTGGATGTCGCATTTTCCCTAGAAGGGGATAACGCCTCGCTTGAAGGGGATTTTATCCTCTTTGCAGCTCAATTAGGGTTTTGATTTGACAATTTAATGTAAAAATAGTATGATTTTGACATTATGGCCTTGTCGGCCTTTTTATGACCTAAAAAGTAAAATTAGGTCATTGATACACTATATATTGAGGGTTTTGACTCTCATTTTATCATCATCTTGCACTCATTCATTAGTGAGGTCTGAAATTTGTGCCCCATTTGGGTTATTGTCTGACTTGAGGAAGGCTTACTTGTTGAAGGAAGAGATGTTTGGCATTCTATGATGTTTTTCTTGAAGGAAGGTGTTACAACTAGGGTTTGCATGATTATTTTCTTGATGATTTGTAAGTATTTTTCTGCAAAACTTCTTGATTGAATGGTTGTAGTTTAATTTCTTGCATCTATTTATAAATATTGCTAAATCAAAACCCTAGGGGACAAACACACAAGTAGGTCATCGTCTCATGTCCCCTGATAGAAAAACTTTTAGCCATTGAAGAAGAAGAAGAAGAGAGCCTAGCCATAGCTACACTCCTTTTTCTTCTTCCCTTAAGCTAGTTGTACCTTTTGACTTCAAGAGGAATATGATGTCCCAAGCCTAGGTTATCTACACCTAGGGTCATTTTATTTTAGGGTTTGATGAAAGAGCCTTGCCTTAGGACCACTCTCCCTCTTTAAACCCTCTTGTCTTGAATTTTCTTTTCATTGAGCTAGTTGTTTTTTGGGAAGGAGGAGAGAGAACGAGGCCTTGCTTTAGCAACACTGGAGTGAGCCTCTCTCACCTAGCGTTATGATTTTGGAGCCCTACTTTAGCAGCACTTCAAACTTATCCCTCTATTCCTTTAAAATCTCATCTCCTTCAACTCTTGTATTCTTCACTTATGACTCCATTAACCCTAAGGCACTGATCCCAAGACTTCCAACATTGAAGAATAATTGAATCCAAGCACTCTCAAACCTTTTTGAAATTGAAACCCTAGCCTAGACTAACTTACTAACCCTAAGTTGTTGACTTCATCATTGAATATTTCATCTTTATTGCAGCAACGTTTTGACTTTTGAGTAATTGAATGGTAGTTGAAGGCATTAATTGAGTTAAGAAGTCATTTGTTATATTGAATGCCACATCATTCAAGTATTTATTGATGAAGTGATATTAATGCCATTGCTATTTTGTAAACATTGAATTTGTCAACATTTTAGAACTAAAGTGTATTGTTGAGTTGTAACTGAAGTCTTAAGTCTAGTTCTATTTTACAACTAAATTGTAATATTGAGTTGTAACTGAAGTCTTAAGTCTAGTTTTATTTTAGAACTAAAGTGTAATGTTGAGTTGTAACTGAAGTCTTAAGTCTAGTTCTATTCTAGAACTAAAGTGTAATGTTGAGTTGTAACTGAAGTCTTAATTCTAGTTCGATTTTAGAACTAAAGTGCAATGTTGAGTTGTAACTGAAGTCTCAAGTCTAGTTCTATTTTCAAACTAGACTATACCAGTCACAAGTCTAGTTCTAAGTTCAAACCTGATATAAAAATGAAGAAGACTTGTATTCTTGAAAATATTTGAAAGTTAAATTTTATGTGTTAAAAGCAAATGGATCAACTTTGCAACACATCATTAATAGGATTTACTCATTCAAGATGCATATAAACAACAACATAATCAATGAATAGAAAACACATAACACAACAAATAATAAAGGAGTTCACCCCTCTCTTGGGCTACATCTCCTGGTCCAACTTCCAATGGATCATTTGTATTATTTTCTCAAAGTGCTAAAAAACGTGCTTTACAATGCTCAAAATGACGAATAGACTACTCCAATGGCTTTGGAACGTCCAAAAACCCCTAGCTGGGCTTTTTCGGCACCTCGTTTGGCCAAACAACGAAGAAGATAGGCTTCCTTGAAGTCTCCCCTTCAAGCTTGTTGTCTCTACATCTACAAAACGCACCTCCTCTGGCTCAACCTAGCCCACATGCAATTTATAGCATAAAACCCTGGAACTGGGCGCAACCGCACCACTAGTCCAAACTGTCGAACCGTTTACGCGCTGGCCCTAACTACCATGGCCCATGGGCACATGGCAGTCATATGACTGTGTGCCAACACACAACAGGGCTAATGTTTAGCAACCGTCGGAACCGTATGTCAAACCCGCGCGCATTGGTATAGTGGTCACATGGTATGCCAAACCGCACACAATAACAAACGGTTATAACATATGGTTACGGTGGTAACCACCGTAGCGCTGGTCGCATACAATACAACATATGACTATGGGCTGGGGCTTAGCCTCGGCCTGACCCATGCTCAAATGCACATTATAACAATGTTAAATACAATATGTGGAACATATATAACAAGGAACATGCGTGGGTGCACCGGTTGGGCGACCTTTCCCAAAGCTTTACCCTGCCCCCGGAGGTCACAGGGTCGACTCCTGCTGAGTGAAAAGGTTTTAACAAATAAACAAGTGACACGTGGCGGCCTTTGATTGGGCCACGTGTTGCATCCCCATTCGCTGCCAATAAAACACGTCATATGCCATCTATCCAATGAATGTTTTCCACATCAATGTATGGTCTGCCACATCATCTATACGGTCTACCATGTCATCGTCCATACAGACTGTACGGACTTGTACAGGCAGCATCCATTTTTTGCTTGTTTTCCATTTTGAACAGAACGCGATATCTCTCACTCCCGATGTCCATTTGAACCCAAACAAGTTGTGTTGGGTTTGCAATGATGAGGCCTATGCTCTTGTCCGATTTCAAGTGATTTCGAGCACTTTGAATTTTTGAGCAAAATTTGATCCCCTGATCACACCTCCCCATTGGAAAGCTTTTGGACGTCCAAAAGACTATATTCAGTCTATTTGAAGATGAGGGTATAGTTCCATCACCCTTCCAACCTCAATCCACTTGGCTTTGCTTGGATTTGTACCTTTAAGACCAACTCGAAGATACTCCACATTTCCTCGTTTTGAAGTTTGCATTCTCCTGTCAAGGATGGTGTCTTCATGTAGTTCTGTAAGATATTCTGGGGAAAAATTATCTATAGAAGGAATCTGAACATGCTCTCCATGATCATCAATCAACGGAGGCTCATACAATTTCAAATTCTCAACATTAACAACTACATACATTTGCATATAAGGAGGCAAATCTAAACGAAAGGCATTGTTACCAATCTTGTCGATAATCTTGAAAGGACCATATCAAATCGGTTTCAATTTTTTGGCTTCTCCTTTAAGTCTCTCCTTACTGATGTAAATCCAAAATTCATCTCCAACTTGGAAACTGTGATCAACACGATGCTTTTCATGTCTCGTCTTGTACTTGGCTTGACTCTTTTCCAACTTCTCTTGCACCACTTGATGTATCGATTGAATTTGTTCAATGAAATTTTCTGCCCTATCAATGTCATGTTGACCATCGATAGAAATATCCTTCCCAAAGATAAAATATAAAGGATATTTTGGCAAATAGCCAAAACATGCTTCAAATGGCGACGTTCGCGTCGAAGAGTTCTTAGCTCGATTGTAAGCATGTTGAATGTAGTGTAAATGCTCATCCCAAAGTTTGGGATGCTTGTTGCAATAAGCACGAAGAAGATGCACCACTATTCGATTTACCACCTCTGTCTGACCATCTATTTGCGGATGAAAAGCTGT
>ML791736.1:1289079-1302458 GCA_009831015.1 Picea engelmannii | reverse complement strand
AACCAAGAGGGTATGGCTTAGGATGTGGAATTGTTTCCAACTTTAATTTCTTAACAGTTTCTTCAGAAATAAGGTTTTCTTGAGATCCAGTATCAAATAGAGTATCTATCTTAGTATGCTTTGAAACAACTCTTATGTGAAAAGGTTCAATTCTCTTTTTTTCTTGTCGAGTTACATTGAGATTATTATTACTTGAAGAACTAGTACTTGCAATAGAACCATTACCTTGATAACCCATAGCTGTGATCTTTGTCTCATCACCCGAATAAGAACCTAAATCATGTTGAACGGTTGCAACAGTCTTTGACTTCCCTTTTGTGTTGTTGCCAAACTTTTTGGGTCTTCTTTCAGGATGAAGTTTCCAACAATGGTCTTCATCATGGCCATCTTTTGAATAATGTTTGCATGTGAATTTTTCTCCCTCTTTCTTAACAAAAACATTCTTTTTTCCATTGCCCTTGAACTTTTTCTTTCCTTTGTCTCCATGGCTGAAAGGCTTCTTGTTACCCTCATGAGTGTCGTTCCTTCCTCTTGCTTCCAAATGAGTGCCCTGAACACAAACTTCATCTAGATTTGAAGGATTAAACATGAGTATAGTATGTCTCAAATAACTATGTAAAGCTCCAATGTATTTGAGTAAAGTTTCTTGAGAAGACAAATCTACTCCCAAAACCAAAGCTCTTCTCCTAAAATATTGAATAAAGCTTTGTACATTCTGTCCTTTAGCTTGTCTAAAATTTTGCCAATCCATAGTATCCTTTTGCTTATATGCCAATGGGTAAAATTGTCTTTTAATTGCAACAATAAAATCATTCCAAGAGGTTAAAATTTTACCATTCTTTTTCATGTCCTCCTGAGTCTTGGATTCCCACCAAATGAGCGCTGCACTATCCAATCTTAAAGAAGCAAGCTGAATTTTGGTTTCATCACCTTGAATTTTTTGTATTCTACAATATACCTCAATCTGACGTATCCAATTATCTAATTTCTCATCATTAACTTCTCCATTGTATATTGGCAATTCGAATTTAATATCAAGATTTAATGAAGGAATTTTCGAAGGAGTTTTACCATGTCCCTTTGGATAATTCAAAAGAGGTCTTGAACTGGAAGAAGAAGAAGAAGAAGAAGAAGATGGAGGAGAGGGTGGTGGAGAGGCACCATTCCTTCCATTTCCATTTGGATTTTTATCACCACTGTCTCCCTTATGCTTTGAAGATAGTGGTGATCAAGATCTTCATCATCTCTCTCATTTCCATGACAACCTTTCTGAGATCTTCATCTTCTACAGGAACATGTTCATGACTCTCTTCACGAGCCATACTTGGTGAATGCCTCCTTGAAACTTGCGGTGACGGAATATGTTTCCTCCTTGAAGGATGTGAACTTGGCTCTACAAGTTGACCTTCTCCTCTTGCGACTTTCAACCTTGTGAGCATCAAAAAACAAAACACTTGCAAATAATCAAGTCTTCAAAAACCTATGATCTGATACCAACTTGATCTAAAAATGAAGAAGACTTGTATTCTTGAAAATATTTGCAAGTTAAATTTTATGTGTTAAAAGAAAATGGATCAACTTTGAAACACATCATTAATAGGATTTACTCATTCAAGATGCATATAAATAGCAGCATAATCAATGAACAGAAAACACATAACACAACAAATGATAAAGGAGTTCACCCCTCTCTTGGGCTACATCTCCTGGTCCAGCTTCCAATGGATCATTTGTATTATTTGCTCAAAGTGCTCAAAAACATGCTTTACAATGCTCAAAATGACCAATAGACTACTCCAATGGCTTCAGAACGTCCAAAAACCCCTAGCTGGTCTTTTTCGGCACCTCGTTTGGCCAAAAAACAAATAAGATAGGCTTCCTTGAAGTCTCCCCTTTAAGCTTGTTGTCTCTACATCTACAAAACGCACCTCCTCTGGCTCCTAGCCCACACGCAATTTATAGCGTAAAAACCTGGAACCAGGTGCAACCGCACCACCGGTCCAAACTGTCTAACCGTTTACGCGCTGGCCCTAACTACCATGGCCCGTGGGCACATGGCAGTCATATGACCGTGCACCAACACACAACAGGGCTAATGTTTAACAACCATTGGAACCGTATGTCAAACCCACGCGCATTGGTATAGTGGTCACATGGTATGCCAAACCGCACGCAATAACAAATGGTTATAACATATGGTTATGGTGGTAACCACCGTAGCACTGGCCGCATACAATACAACATATGACTATGGGTCGGGGCTTAGCCCCGACCCGACCCATGCCCAAATGCACATTATAACAATGTTAAATACAATATGTGGAACATATATAACAAGGAACATGCATGGGCACACCGGTTGGGTGGCCTTTCCCAAAGCTTTACCCTGCCCCCGGAGGTCACAGGGTCAACTCCTGCTGAGTGCAAAGGTTTTAACAAATAAACAAGTGACATGTGGCAGCCTTTGATTGGGCCACGTGTCGCATCCCCATTTGCTGCCAATAAAACACATCATATGCCATATGTCCAATGAATGTCTACCACATCAGCATATGATCTACCACGTCATCCGTACGGTCTGCCACGTCAACGTCCGTACGGGCTGTACAGACTTGTACAGTCAGCATCCCTTTTTTGCCTATTTGCCATTTTGAACAGAACGCGATATCTCTCGCTCCTGACGTTCGTTTGAACCCAAACGAGTTGCGTTGGGTTTGCAACGATGAGGCCTATTCTCTCATCTGATTTGAAGTGATTCTGAGCACTTTGAATTTTTGAGCAAAATTTGATCCCCTAATCAGAACTAAAGTATGAAGCTGAGTTATGATTAAAGCATGGAAACAAGTTACTATTTCGAGCCTCTCCTCTTCTCCTCTTCATCCTATATAAGCAGAGGTCGACCCCTCTCTTCAACACAGTTTGATATGCAGTTTAAGGGTGAAGCAATAGAGGAGCATATTAGTGATAAAGAGGCATCATACCAAAGAAGCATATCGGTGTTGTATATCAACAATAGAGGATGCATATCAGAGGCATATATCAGTAGCATATCAGTGTTGTATATCAACAATAGAAGCAACATATCAGAGGTGTATTTCAGCGAGGTCTCTTAGGTCTTTGTCAGGTCAAAGTCATCTTGGAAATCTCTTTAATAGAGGAACATTCATGGTGGATATTTGTAAGTGATCTTACATTATTAATGCAATAAAGGAATATCATTTGCTAGGGTTTTTCTCCCTGTACAGGGTTTCCCAGGGTATATGTCGTGTTGATGTGCATGCTTACTTATCTACATAGTTATTGTTATTTGGTTATGATATTCTATGGTTGAAGTGTATTAATATGGAATCAAAGTATTGAAGAAAATAAAAGAATTAATCTACATAAGAAATCAAGCTCATAATTTAACAGAATCGGTGTAAAAATTTTGTCTTCCCTTGCAAACTTTGGAGTTGGCATAGCGTGGAAGGAGGAGTTAGATTAACAATATCCTCAACCTTCAAGGGGTCTACCTGAATCCTATGTATAGACACGATAAAACCAAGCAGTTGGTCAGATTCCACACAAAAAACACATTCATGTGGATTCAAGCGTATGCAATAATAATGACAGCGTAGGAAAATGACCTGTAAATGTGTCAGGTCATCTTGATGACACATGGAATGTGTCGGTAGATCATCGAGATAGGGTTGTACATTGTGCTTAATATCATGAAAAGTGTAAGACATAGCACGTTGAAAATTCGCACCAGCATTTTTTAGACCAAAAGGTAATTTCGGTAGGCAAAGTTTCCCCAAGGTAAAACTTAGATAAAATCAGTCTTGTGTTGATCCGTTTGTAAAATATTGATTTGATTATAGCTGGAGAAACAGTCCATAAAGGAGAATATTTCACTCTCGGCACAGTCGTTAAGGATCTGGTCAACGAAAGGGGTTGGATAATTGTCCTTAGGACATGCTTTAGTTATATCCCTATAATCTACAAAAACGCGGATCATTCCTTGTTTCTTGTTTAACGGAACAAGATTAGATACCCAATCAGTCAAAGCCACAAGATAGACAAAGATAGCTTTAAGAAGTTTTTCAACTTCAATATTGATAGTAGTAGGTTTATGTGGATGTACTGGGTGAAGTCTCTGTCGAATGGGTTTAGAGTCTGGATAAGTCTTAATCTCATGCACAACAATATCGGGATCAATACTTGGCATTTCTTCATAACTCCAGGCAAAAAAGTCACAGAACTCTTGAAAAAGGGATTTATAAGTGCAAACCTCATCAATAGAACATGAGGCATCGATATGAACATTCTCCATGACTCCGGGTTTAATTGATATGTCAAGAGGAATGGTAGGTGAAATATTACTCAAGTTCCCTTCATACAAAACATCGTGTGTTGATTTAGGAACAGAAGAAATAACAACAACGCTCGATGGAGTTGAAATCCGTTGGTAGCTCTCTATGGTATCATGTTCTAAGAAGAGAATAGAATGATGATTCCCATCATCCCATGGAGTATCTTCCATAGAAATGACTGACATGATCATCTCATCAATAGGATAGATCACAAGGAAAGGATCAGGAGATGTATCATAGAGAGAAGGAGGAGAAGGAGTTGTCAATTGAATAGCTTGATAAGAGGATTCGACAAGAATTAAAGGCATTATGTCACCAT
This sequence comes from Picea engelmannii, assembly GCA_009831015.1. NCBI lineage: Eukaryota > Viridiplantae > Streptophyta > Pinopsida > Pinales > Pinaceae > Picea > Picea engelmannii. Next base: position 1,297,787 of record ML791736.1, on the reverse strand, counting down.
AATGAAGATAATCACCAGAGTGAGGTACTACCCACGGGTCATATGACTCAGGGGTTTCACGAATAGTGTTTGAGATCATGTTAATCGAAACGACAAAAGGAGCAAGAATATCGGGTGGAATAGGAAAATTACCCATCAAGGTTGAATATTTTAAAAGACCCACACCGACATTCTCATAATCGAGAGGTGTTTTCAAGATAAAATGCACGTTGCTAGTACGAGAATTAGAATTAAAGCAGGCTAGTTGGTCGACAATAACGACCTTTCCTTGGTGCAGGAACATAACACATAAAAAAGGGTAGACACAACTACACGCATGGAATCAATACAGCTACGGCTAAGTAGAAGGTTATAATCAAGAGGTGCATCAAAGAACTCAACCTCAACATTGACCGATTTACCTTCTAACGTAATAAACAAAGAAGTAAGAACATCGTAAGGTTTAAACCCTGTACCATTGAAGTCCTTAAGAGTATTGTGCAACTCGGTAAGGGCATGAGAGCCAATATCTTTCCAACAAGTAATGGACATAATAAAAGTCAAGGCTCCTTCATCAATAACAGCTCTACAAATATTCTTGTTTTCCACAACAACTTGGATCTGAAACGCTAATTGAGGAGGAATCCTTGGAATATGATCTTCCAATTCAAATATTATCAAAATGGTATCATTAGGATCAATTCCACCAATATCCTTTAGCAGTGCCTTCCATTGAGTAGGAAAACTTTGAAGGACTTCGAGAGACGACATCGTAGAGGGTGCTTGCACAAGGTCTTCTACAATACTGTAATTTTGGGTAGCACGTGCATGAGCATTAAATGAAGACTTTCGAACAACGCCTTTGGGAGGAGGACGAAGAAATATATCTAGGCCCGGTCGTTCGAGATGAAGAGGACTGTAACATGAAGTTGGGGGAGGAGGTTGAACCAATGAAGATGGTAAATCATCAACTTTCGACGGAGAATAATCTTTGGCTCGAGTTGCAATTGCAACTTTGCTCTTCTTGGAGTCACCAGTACACATAGGGACATAAGACATGGTAGAAGGAGAAGGTTGTTCATGAATGACCAATTTGTCGTACTGCTGAGAAGGAAATGGTTTTGACAAGACGACATGTGTAGAAGGCTTCCTGATCCCTTGCAAGAACTTATTAACCTCAACGTGTCGTGGATAATATTTCTTATAATGATCGTCACCGAAAATAAGGCAAGGATAACAAGGTTTACATTTATCTTTCTCATCAGTGGGTTGCATTCTTGGATTCTTAGATTGTTGAGTAGTATTTTTTTCCTCCTTATTCTTACCCTTCCCTTTCTTTTTATTTTGATTTTTATCGGTAGGTGTAGATTGAACGGAATTAACTTCAGAAGTTTTACCGGTAGAAGGAGTAAGAGTAGGAGTATTTTGTACATTATAGGTGTTAGACTTGGGATTCATATGAATGACATGTGTATATTGAGTCTCAACATGAAAGGTTCCAATCACACCATCAGCAGCATGAGAAGCTACTAGAGGTGTTGGGGTAAAATTCGTGGAAGGACGAAGAGCATCATGGATTAAGTCGTAAAGTGTGCATGTTTTTGAATAAACGAGATCTAGATATTCATCATGACTAATCGCCTGCTCTTCAGTGACGAAAACACACATGGAAACATCATGGGTGATAGGCCCAATGAGTGATTTGGTAAACCACTCATCCAATAGTTGATCAGGAATGATAACTTTGATTAAGCGTCTTCTCCTCCTCCACTCATGGATATGATCAGAAATATGAGTGGAAGAGGATTGTTTAAAAGAACTCAAAATTTTGGTTCCCATCTCATATCGAATTGGTAACTGGTAATGTGTTAAGAAGGCCATGGCTAGGTATTGAAGTCATTAAAGAATCCTCATGGAAACTTAATATACCATTTGGTTTCTGAACTTGTGAGAGTTCATTGGAAAATTCGTAATCATATAGAGTCATCCATAAATGAGTTGTATGAACACCAAAGATGGAAATTCATGATGTGAGTATTTGGGTCTTCTCCCGGTCGACCTTCAAATTTAGGAATGTCAGATGGTAATTTGGCTGGTATGACAGGCCAATAAGGAGAGTGCAAAATAGGATCATTCAAAATCCTAGACAAACCCGGTAAATCCAAAGTGGCAAGAAAAGGAAATTGTTTGTTCACTTGAGGAAACCGGTAGCTTTGAGGAGGAAGTCTCGTAGGTATACCAATAGTACCATAAGAAGTCTATAGATAGTTAGACAGTCCTGACAAATTCGGTTGTGGAGGGTTTTTATAAATATTAGGTATGTTCCCTTAGAAAGGAACATTAGACTAAAAATTTTGACCCCGGGTAGCATTCATAGAACCCAGATACGGTTGTATGAAATTAGGAGGCACAAAAGAATTAACTTGAGGATGTTTCCCCCCAAACGGTTGTTGATTCCATTGGAAAGGAATATTCCAAGGTTGAGATTGTAACACATGTATACTTTTTCCATAAACTGGGTTATGGCCTCCAACTTGAGGTTTCCCGCCAAATCTAAGGTTGTCCCCAAATCTGAGGTTGCCCCCCAAATTGAGGTTGCCCCCCAACTTGAGGTTGACCTCCAACAAGAATATGAAAACCATAAGTGATAGAAAAACTGGTGCCTTCAACAGGATTAGAGCCACTGGGGCCAATATGGTTAGATCCTCCAAAGAAAGGTGAAGGAGGAATGTAAGGCCCTCTGGAGATAACCTGGGTAGGCATAGGAACAAATTGACTAGCAGAATTATATACAGGAGGAATAAAAATTCTAGACCCTTCGGATGGATTCTGGGCAGGATTAGAAATGGAAGTATTCAAAGAATTATACCCAATGGAAAGAGATGTATTTGGTCTAAGAAGAATTGGTGTTCCAATAGGAGCTTGAGTGATAACCACATTTCCTGTAGAAACAATCGTAGCTTGTGGGACCATGGTAGAGTGAGCCATCTAGAGAGGAAGAATTGAGTGAGAACCAACCAACAATTGGTCTGAAACTATGGAAACATTACCAATTGTGCCAGTAAAATGATATAAACGTACTGTATAGGTAACAAACGTCTTATGAATTTGCGATACCATAGGTTGATTAGAACTCGTTCCTAGTGTGCCAAAAAGATCGTGTCCAAAACTAGGATAAAAAATTCTGGCATTGTGAACCGGGGTTCTAAATGATTCACTTTGAAAAAGTGGATCATCTACTCTAGAATTTGCGTTAGGTCCAGTAGGTACTTCAATATTCTCAGCAACAACAATTTCTCCCGATGAGTTCATCCGAAGAAAATGTGGATCGTGTCTAAGATTAAATAATGGGTTTATGGGAATTCTCGACTCCTCTAAAGGATTTGGTCTAATCCTAAATGCCTCTAAAGAATCTGAAAAAAAATATGAATCCCTCTAAAGAATGTGAACTTCCAACCTCAGAGGCTACTTTGTTATTGATTGCTCCCTCAGGAGAGCCTTCTGGTGAGTTAGGAAGCAAAGGGAGGTAACCTTCTAGATCTTCTAGAGGTAGCCCTTGCATCCTACGTGAACGGCGAAGGTCGATGTTGGCTGAACCAAATAAATAATGAAACAAATCTATGGCCAACTAGAGAAACAAACAACACTCGCTAATAAAATCTAGAAATCAAACCAAGCAAACAAACCTTCTTATTCTGAAGTCACTAGTTGGTGATGAAATCCAATGTCAAGAAATCAAGACAAGAAGGGGTTGGGATAAAGTGGGTGGAAATGTTACGTTGATGACCTTCTTAATGAACTTAAACCTTGGTGCAAGCTCCCACACATAATTGTGGGTATACCCTCCAAAGAGCCCAAGTGAGTTTGGCCAACGTCGATTCCAGGTACCGTGAAAACTTTCCCCTCCATAGTCACCTCATGTAAATACCCTAAAGAGATAGGCTACTAAGGCTACCAACTACAACAATGATGCTTGGGGAAATAGTCGACAGTCTGATCCACGTGCAAAGGCAGGGTATCTAGCCCGAAATCAACTCAAGAAGCTCCCACACATAATCGTGGGTATACTCTCAAGTGATACCCAATAATACATGTAATATCTACACTAAGACCAACAAAGCAGGGTGAGTAACTCTACTAGTTCTAATGCAACCTCATGATTCACCCTTGTGTTAGAAGGGATTACCAAGACAAAATGTAGCAATTGGATTTTAACTCTCCCTATCACAAGATACTATTGTGTGTTTTGATGCTTTGAAGAGTGTACCTTACAACCTATTCCAAAGCACTATCCTATCTAATGTCAGTGAAGAGGATTTCTAGAAAATAAAAGCTACTAATAAATTTTAAAATTACGTTGTATTTTAAAGGTTGTTGTTTACTCAAAAGGGAGATGGAAATGAAACTGATGACGTTGTGACCTTGAACCAATAAAATGCAAGAAGATATGAATATGTAATTATTCAATTCAATGAACTCTAATTACAGTAGGGAGAAGGTATTTCTTTTGAAGTACAAAAGCTATGAATTGAAATTTCTCAATTTTGAATGGACAAAGCTCCAAATAATCATAAGCTACAAAATTTTCCAATTTCTCTCTTTACAAATATTTCAAATGTGAGAATTTTCTTGTGAACAATTACTAAAAAGAAGAAGTGATATCAGTTCTTTCTTTTTCAAATCAGATCAAAGATATAATGAGGAAAAAGAAAGCGTAATGCAGGAAAATCAAGACATTCTCAACACAATTCCCAAATCAAAACTCATAATATAGACAAAAATGAAAATGATAGGAAAGATTTTTGTCAAATGCAAAAAAAAATGTCGCTCAATCAACAAACAATCTGGAAAGTGAAATCAATCCAAAACCTCAAATAAATCAAAGACCCTTTGTCAAACAAGCACTCAGATCAAGATCCAAAGATTATACCCTTGTGACAAGAATCAAAAGCAAAACTTGCTAAATTTACAAAGAAAGACTTTCAATCCCCGAAAACCAATCAAACGCAATCTTTAAACTTATAAAACAATCAATCACCGATATCAAAAGTTCATCCCAGGAAACTAGGGAAAAACTGGGTGAAAAAAGAAAAATTGACTCAGTCCAACAATTCCTACAGGAATCGTCGCAAGCTGACAGTGGGGCACAATGCAACGAGCTAAGGTCGTCTCAAGCTACCAATAGAACATAGTGTGACATCGTCGCACTGGTTTTCACAAGTAGGGTGTGACGTCATAGGGTCGTCGCTGGCTGTCTATATAGTACAGTTTGAAGATTTTTGTAACTAAGGAAAAAATGGAAGAAAGACAAAAAATATAACCGAGATTTCAGACCCAGGGAGTCCAGATGGATCACCCACAGAATCAGAGAATGAATTTGACCAGAAGAAGGCAGGCTAAAAGAAAATAAGAAGAAAAAAACCAAAATAAATTTGTATCCCCAGTATGGTTTCCATTTTTGTTATTGGACTAATCGGTAAGTGTGGACACAAATAGATCTCCCTAGTTCCACCTGAAACTAGAACAAAACAGAATATAATATAAGACTTTCCCTAAGCTCTAATTATTGAGTTTACTAGCTAACAAGAGATAGACAACATACCTTTTAAATGTTTTTTCCTCTTCCTGTTGCCATCCTAGCTTCATTCCAATGCTCCTGTGATATTGAACCTGCAAGGGAACACAAGACAACCAAAGTGAAAGCAAGACAATATACTCAACAAGAACCTATGTATGTGATCAAGGAATCATACAATAAAACAAGACTAGTTTTATGGGAAAGAAACATATCGTTGTATCATATTAAATAGAAAGTGGAGAATACAACCAAATCCTTGATGCTGCAAGGTCCCCTTTCAATGTCCCTTTGCTCTAACATACACACATTTTCTCCAAAGCCTTTGAATGAAGAAGATCCACCATGTATCTTGTAGAACTAAAGCAAAGCTCTCAAGAATAATTTGAAGTAGAACTCTCCATACAAATATTAGCCTATTCAACCTTATCCCTTTCCATGAGAGATCCCTCTTTATATAGTGTGAAAGAGAGATGGATGAGGAGATTAGGATGATCCCACCAAATCAGAAAAGCAGGTAAGATCCAAACTATTCGGAGGCCACCTCACCTTCTAGAAGATCCCCTTCTAGAAAATTCGTGAAGTTTGTCTTTTCCTTAGCTTTTAGCATCGTTGCACCCAAGACATATGGTAGCCTGTGGAGACGTCGCAGTCTAACTCTAGAGAAGGATGTGACGATCATGCATCATCACACCCCATGCATACTATAGGGTGCGATGACCTTCTTTAATAAGGTTTTTTGAGAAAGGAAAGCAAATCACTCTCTTCATGGAGAAAGACTATTTTATCTTTTTAGGGAACATGAACACATGTTGTCAGTGGATCATTGGGGTGACCAAAATAATGTGTAACAATGTCCCACTCAGAAATATAGAAAACTATATACAACACCTACAAATCATAGCAACTCCTCTATGGTTGTACAGTTACCATGTACAATCACTTTCTCAGAACTTGTGCGCACCTATCCTCATTGTCACACGTGTACATACACGCTTTTCTGCACTGTATCCCATATACATACACACCCTGACTGGCATGTGAAGTGCGTAAAACTTCACTTTTTTGGTGTGTCTCTAATCTACCAGATCTCCTTGTGGTTGCCCCTATTCTCTCTTCTCCTCGACCTATATTGATCTCTAGATGGAATTACTTCTCCACCTATCCAAGATCTCCTTGAGAAAAAGTTATTATATGCTCTCTCTCTCTATGATATGATCATATAAGTTTCTTCCTCCTTCACCCTAGCCTTGCTTTTACAATCTTGAGTTATGACTGAACCCTAACCTGCAAAGTGATTGATGGTTGAGATTAAATCTCACCTCACTTGAGATCAATGGCTAAGATTTAATTCACTAATGTTAATAACTTTAGCATTTCATTAAATAAAACTCAAGCAATTATAAAAATCAATTTACTTTAATAATTCGTTTAATTAAAGTAAATTGCTAAGGTAGAAGGTTTTGGACGACTTCCACATGTCTAGACACTTAGACCTGTGCAAAAGTACTTGTCTAATGCTACAAAAATCAACATTTCTCACAATAAATCATCAACAAATGACCCTCCATTCTCTTTAAATAGATATCATGGACCAATTGGGTGTTAATACACATATCAACATAGTCATTAAGACTGAGGAGAATATGAGTCGTGGGATCACTCTATGTCTAGAATATATCGTGATCATCAGATTACATAATTACAAATGCATACTAAAGAAACACACTTTAACCTAACAACACATTAGACCAAGTTGATCTTAACTAACTCCTAAGTGTCTAAATGTTCTAACATAAGGCAAAGTGTGTCATACTCTAGTTCACGATGAATGACTTAACCAGTATTCAGAGCATGGTCCCTTCCAAAATGCTCCCTTATATGGGTTTAGAGAGAAATAAAGAAACAAACTATGTACAAGAATAATTGATACTTTAGAGCGAGGAATTAGGTGTGAAGCAAGAGATAAATATAGATCTGAAGCTTTAAGGAACCAGGAAACCATGTTTTCTTATGTATTTCAAAGTCAAGTTTTTAGTAGGGTCTTATATTAGAATATACCCCTATATGGAGGGATAGAACCCAATTTTTGGAATTAGGTGAGGATTTATAGATTCCAACGTGCTACTAGTGATACTATTATTTCCACCTTTTGAAAAACAAGAAATGTCATTGTACTATTTCGTCAAATAGAATGACTCCAACATTTTGATAACATAAAATCTAATTTTTTCTATTAAAAGAAAAATACTCCAAATAATGCTTGGAATTAAATGGACTATAAGAGTGAAAGAATCATTAAATTTGAGAATTTGTTAAATAAATTTATTAAAAGTTCTTTCGTGATACATTTACATAACACATAGCATTGAGGAAGAAGGAGAGGCCAAACAAGCATGTATATTGTAAGGGGCGTGGACATGATATTGAATACATTTTTTAAGGATGTAAAAGAACTTAAATTCTCTAGAAAAGGCATCATAAAAATTTTAACATAGAAAATTAAATTAGGTTATTCTAGCGTGATGAGTTAGCTTGAGTGGATGAGTATTGTGGTTATTATGAATGAGGTCTAAGGGTCAAGTACTCGACCAACTATTGTTAATATTTGTTGAGATTGTTGATGTCTTCATCAGATTTACCCCATTTACCATCCACATTTCTTCCATCAATATATATATTCAATATTTTTGGATAAAATAAATATTCTAAAAATATCTTATATTTAATATTTTTGGATAAGATATCAAAATATATTATATATAATAAAGTGCTCTTTTCAAACCAAAACTCTTTTTTTTACCCAACAACATATTTATGATAAGGACCAAGGTATTTTTCATTCATAAGTATTGAACATGGAGGGTCCTCCTCTGATCCAGGTGGATATCGGTGGCCACCCACCTTTTCCGACTGGCTCAAAATAGTTTTCTGGCAATTTTGGCAATTTACTATTTTTAGCAGGTTTTAACTTCCGGAGCCATTTTGAGGGCCTAAATGAAGGTTTTTTTAGATCGAGGTTCTCAATGATAGCCAAAGGCATGATTGAGCCCCCAAAATGAATCTCCTCGATGATACCTTTCCAACAAGCTATCACACGCCTAAAACGGAGATCGTATGCAAAAGTTACGACCCCGGGAAGTTGATGTACTAA
>ML791736.1:1250936-1287671 GCA_009831015.1 Picea engelmannii | reverse complement strand
GTGTAAATATCTGAAGATGAATATGCTGTAAAAGAATTTCTCAGAAGCTCATAAATAATACAAATCCCTCTCTCACTGGTTTTCCCCTTGTGGGTTTTTCCAGGGTCAAAGTTAGACCAAAATTCTTTGTGTCTATATTTTCTAAGTTTTGCATATTGCTGATATTTTATTTCTGCGTTGAAAACGATGTTCATAATCCTCATGTTTCAGTTCTGAAATTTATTTTTTGTTAAGTTTTTTAGATGCTGAAACATCGCTGTGAGCAGATGCTGAAACACCAGGCTGTAGCTTATGCTGAAACACCAGGCTGTAGTATATGCTGAAACACAGTGCTGAGTCATATGCTGAAACACCACTGAGTATATGCTGAAACACTAGGCTGTAACATATGCTGAAACAGTGTTGAAACTAAGTTTGGCATTTAAATTTGACTGAAAAATCAGTGAGACTGAAACTGGGTTGGCATTTTGAAAAAATTAACATTTTTTTCCTCGGAGAAAAAAACATAATTTTATTCATCTGAAGAGACAAAATTAGATTTTGTAGGTGTTGTATTAGCACATTTGTGAGCATGTAGAAAGTGTGATGGTTTGCACCAGAAAAGGTTGATCTGCTGATATCTGAGTAGATCAGATGTTGGTATATTGTTTGCTTCCCGAAGTTGTTCAGTGCTATGTATAGAGTAGTTGAATATTACAAAATATTGTTTTCCCAGAAAAATAGGAATATATATTGTTGTTGTCTGATAGACATAGAGATACATTTTTTTGAATATTTATCATGTTGTGGAGGTTGTCTGATCTTCAATGAAAGGCCTGTGGTAGTAACTTTGTTTTGTATCTTCTTTTGTTTCTGTGAAGTACCATTGACAAAAATTTAAGATGAGCCCATCCTTGGATAGTTGATCTGCTATTGTATTCCTGCTCCTGTAGACATGTTGAAGAGAGAAGGAATCAAAAGTATTCAATAGCATGTGTGTCTCTCTTAATATGGGCTGTAAAAAAATGTTGTGATAGTGTTGTGTTTTTTGTGCCTATTTTATTACATTCGTAGAATCCCCAAATATTTGTAAAGCCTTCAAATGAAATTCTTTTGCTAGTTTGAGAAGTAGGAGGAGCATCATCAGTTCTATGAAATTGTTGGTGTCATTCCCATGTCCCAGTTTTATCTTGAAGGAGTGAGTGTCTGAGATGTGATGCCTCGTCGAAGAATGCCCAAGTTGTGGAGTGGTTTATGGATGGGGAGGGTGGGAGAAAAGATTTGTGAGCAGTATTTTCCTTGGGGATTTGATCAAGTATGGTGAGGCTTTGGGCTGCTACAATTTCTGGTGCCGTGAATTTTTCCTGAAATATAGCTTTATTCAGTGCTAGCCAAATTCCCCAATTTATTAGTAGTGGCAGGGATTTTTGTGGGTTTTGTGGGGTAACATTTAGCCAGTTCTTCCAAGTGGAGTCAAGTGTATCTCCATTCCAGATAAGATTTTTTTTTAAGATGAGTGTTGCTTCCTTCCATACTTTTTTAGTGAAAGTGAAGTTGATGAGTAGATGGTGAATAGTTTATGATTCCCTTTTGCATAATATACACCATCCTGTTCCTTTGATTTGGCGATTCCGCATTTTGTCCCAAGTTGGGACCTTATTTGATAATGTTGTCCACATGAAGAGATTTATTTTTAATGGTGTTTTTAGTTTCCAAAGTCTCCTCCACCACCAATGTGCTTCTTCTCGTAGGAGGTCAACACTGAGGGTTGTGTATCCTATTTTTGGTGTGTACACACCATGTGGGGATTTCTGCCAAACCATCTCGTCTTCACTATCCAAGAGTCTTATGTTTGACCTCAAGAGTGTAAACAAATAGATTTCCCATTGTTGTTTTAATTCACCATTTAACCCAAGGGTCTCCACTGTAAGCCAACCTTGGTGCCAAATGTCTGTAGTGCCTGGGTCTGCGATTTGAGAGAGTTTGTAGAGTCCCTGTGCATGTAGGTGGTCCTGAATTTCCTATGAGAGTGTGTGGGCAGTCCCACTGCCTGGCCAAGGATCTAATCCAAGACGTAATTTTTCTCCTTTTCTGATTTTCCAGGCTATTCTGTCCCCAATTACATGAAAGGACTTGATGATGGCCTTCCATATTATGGAGCAGTTTGATGTTGTTTTGTTTGACCGTCTGATCCAGTCTTCTATCGTTATAGGAAGTATATATTTTTGAGTGACCACATGTGTCCAAAGGTTGTTTTTGGTGATTAGTCTCCAACTGGATTTGGCCGCTAGTGCTTTTGCAAAAGTGAAGATGTTTTTTAGCCCCAATCCTCCTAGGGATTTTGGTCTGGCCAATAATTCCCATTTTTCCCAGGGTAAGGTGTAATGGTCCTTCATTACTGACCAAATAAATCTAAAGCAGAGCCTTTAGATTTTTTTCAAGTGTGCTTTTTGGGATCCAGGAGAGAGATATCCAGTAAACTGGAATGGCTTCAAGGAACATTTTGGTGAGGGTCAATCTTCCTACTCTTGAGAGCCAGTGGAAGCTCCAGAGCGAAAGTCTTTTTTCTAATTTAGACACTAGCCAGCTCCAGTCCCTTTTTTGATAGTTGTTCTCTTTTAGCTGGAACCCCAAATATTTGATTCCTTGTTGGAGGTCTTGTAGAGGGAAGGGGAAGAGTGGCGTGTAGATGGTTACTATAGAATCGTCAAGTCCAGTAAGGGACAAGGTGGATTTTTTTGAATTTATGATCATCCCTGTAGCATCCCCAAAGAGCTGGAGGATTTCTGCTAGGGTCTCGACATCTCTTGGTCTACCACTGCAGAAGATTAGTACATCATCTACGAAAAGTAGATGTGTAATTCTGAAATTTGGAGAAGATTTTATGCCTTTGAAGTCTCCCGATTTTTTTTCCGAGATTAGTGCCCTGCTAAGACCTTCTGCCACTAGGAGGAAGAGAAGAGGGAAGAGGGGGAAACCTTTTCTTAGTCCTATCTCCGAGGTGAAGAAAGGGGAAGTTGCTCCATTTATAAGTATTGCAAAGGTTACAGAGGAGATACAGGAAATTATCCATCTGATGAAGGGAACCTCAAACCCTAGATGTCTGAGTAGTAGTCCGATGAAGGACCAATTTACTCGGTCAAAAGCCTTTGAAAGATCGATTTTTAATACTACTCCTTTGGAGTGGTGGGACTTTAGGTTGTGTAGTCCTTCTTGTGCCACTTCAATAGCTTCATGTATCTATCATCCATTCAAGAATCCAAATTTGTTTTTTGATATCACCTCTGAAAGCATAGGCTTGAGGCACCTAGAGATAATCCTTGCGATAATTTTGTAAATGCAATTGCAAAGAGAAATTGATTAGAAGTATTCGAAGGAGTGGGTTTGTCCTTTTTGGGGATTAAGGCCAGGAAGGTTGTGTTTAAAGGTGGATGTATCAGTCCATTCATCCTTGTTTCTTCCACTACCTGAAGGAGGTCTACACCTAGTAGATAAAAGAAGGCTATGTAGAATTGAATTGTCCATCCATCTAATCCTGGGATTTTGTCTTTTTGGAATCTTCCAATAGTTTCTTTTAGTTCAGAAGCACTGACTTCTGAGTAAAGGTATCTGTTATTTTGTTCATTTACAAAGATAGGGTAATAGAGAGCAAGTTTGACAATCTTTTCAATGTTTGCCCTCTTATCTGCTTTGTAAAGAGTTTTGAAATGGTTTTTCCCTAGTTCTGCCAGTTCTAGGAAGGTAGATAGTGTTCTTCCTTCTGGATCCTTCATATTCCAGATGGTGTTTGAGGATTTTCGTCCTTTGGAAGATGCATGAAAAAATTTGGTGTTTTAATCTCCTTGTTCAAGCCAAATCGCCCTACTTTTTAGTCTCCAAGTTTCTTCTTGTTCGGCCAGGAGCTGTTTGCGATGAGATTCCAATGTTTTTATATTGTTTTTTGTGATGTCTATGAGTAGGGCCCCATATGCCTCTAGATAGAATGCTTCTATTTGTTCTTCTGTGGCTTGAAGTTTTCTTTCCTCATTCTGTTTTTTTTCCTTTTCCCAAGGAATGGTTAATGCCTTGATTGTTTTGAGATTTTTTTCAAAATGGACCCCATTCGGGGTTCTTGTTCTTGAGTCAAAGGGCCTCCAATGATTTTTTACCAGGTCTCGGAAGATTTCATCTTCAATCCAAGTTGCATTGAACTTGAAGGGAGAAGGAGGTTTTTTTGGCCCACCTTCTAGTACTAGTCAAACGGGGAAATGATCTGAAATTCCACCTACCCCAATCCATTGTCTAACTTGAAAAACTTTCTCCAATAGGGTTTATGCTACTAGAAAATGGTCAATGCATTTTTCCACTCTTGTTTCCCCTGAGCACATATTCCTCCAAGTTGGGAGAATTTTCATAGGTGTGATGTCCAAGAGCCTACTAGAAGATAGCAAGTGAGTGATTCTGGTGGTGAGAGGATCTGGGCGTGCTGTGGGGCCCCATGTTTCTGCCTCCCCTAGTGAAAAGTTGATATCACCACCCAGGATTAGATTTTTGACCTTCAATAGTTTTAGTTTGAGGAGAGTTTCCCAGAAGGGAAGTATGTCTAGGTAGGGGCCATAGACGTTTAGAATTTTGAATTTTTTTCCAAGGCCTTCCACAAAGATGTTGATCCTTAAACGGGAGTTGAGTCCCCAAGAATTTAGCAGTTTGATAGAGTTTGTGCGCCATCCTGTAGCCAGTCCCCCCGATCGGTCGATTACATCAAGTCCTAGGAAGGTCCAGCCTGGGAGTAGTGAGGTGAGGGTAGCAGAGATAGATGTGGAGTCTGTCATGGTTTCTTGTAGAAGTATAATGTTTGGTTGATGCGGGAAAATCAACTGTTTCAGGGCATATTTTTTGTGAGGGCTTGCCAGACCCCTGCAGTTGAGGGAGAGCACTTTCATTGGGTAAACCTCCTAGGGGTATGCACTGCTCTACGTGCCCCAAAAATTGACTGTTGACGGCCAGATGCAATATCTATACGTGCCTTGGATTGAGATTTTGACAGTAGTGAGGTGTGGCCTCTTCCTTTTTTTGAGTGGTCAACCGGGTCAAGGCCTAAACCTGAGTTTTTTACAGGAGGGCCGAGAATGGCTCTATTCCTGAGTTGGAAGAGGAAAGTAGGTTCTTCAGTGGCATTTGAGGAGGTTTATTCGGGGGAGAAGGAGGGGAGTGGGTCGGGGGGAGGGGGGTAGAAGAGGGGGTTCAGGGTGGGAGAGGAAGGGGGAGAGGGAGGGCTCTCGATGAGGGAGAAGGGACATGGGTAAGATCTGAGTGTGAGTGGACAGTCTATATTGATATATTTGAAAGCCTGAAGGGGATCACAAATAGGAAGTGGGATGGTGAAATGTAAATTTATAAGAGATTTAGGGGGGGGGGGGAGAAGTGTACCTGAGAGGAGTGGAGGAGCATGATCATGTGCTTGTAGGGTTATGCATCTAAAATCATGTTGGTCTGGTCCTGCTGCTAATATTGTTGTTGAGGGCGTCAAATCTATTGTACTCCCGATGAGTTTCTATCAAGTGAGCAATGGGAGTGGGAGGAGGAAGTGGATGGGGAGGCTGAAGGAGAGGGGTTGAGGCCCTACTAGTAAAGGTTTGTTTCCTGTAGCCATGAGGATGGGGGAAGGCCATGCATAGGCTAAGGGAAGTCTTTGAGGATATGTCCAAGTGCATGGAAATGGTGAAAACGAAAGGGTATGCCTTCATATTCTAGTATTTGAGCCCTAGTGAACCCCCGATCTGTAATATTGAGTTCTTTGCGCAGTCCTCCTCTGATATTTAGCAAGACCAGTATACAGGCTAGGGACATTTCCCCTATTTCTTTGAAGGAGAAGTCTGGATCCAAGTAGTTTCCCCGGGTATTCCCGATGGATTGGAAAACTTTTTTTGACCAAAGGTGGCGTGGGAGACCGGGGAGGTGAACCCAGATGGGGAAAGAGTTGACCTGCACACTTGTTTCATCAAAAGTTGGATCCCAAAGATTTAATAGGATTGGAGAGGATTCAATGGCCCTGACTTTGTTGAGGGCTCAAGTTGTTTGGGATGCATTGGCGAAAGTGATTAAGAACCATCCTCTTGATATTCAGCGGATCTGTGGTGGGGGGGTTTGGCCCAAGCCCCAAGTTGACTGGACCCATTTTTTTAGAGTTTTTTTGCTGAAGTGTCTCCCATATACTTTTCCAACCACTGATTTGTCTACAAGTTCTAATACTTCTTCCATTGATAGATCTTCATCAAGTATGAGATTGGTGTCATCAGATATGGTGTCGATGACTTTGTTTCTTTTCCTACATAGATTTGAGGTGGGGAGATCTGGATCTTTGATCAGGTGATGCAAGAGCATCGCCAACTCACCAAGGAGCATCGCCCATGACAAGTGAGCCAACATGGAAGACGATGAACAGCTGGACAAGTCCAGCCAAAATTTTTTTGAACTCCATTTAAGACGATGCGCCAATGTATAAATGAACCATTTTATGAAAAGCACCTTTGTATATTGTAATGGACCTTGAGACTTTAAGCTCTTGTCCTTTGGTAGATAGACAACATTTACTTTAGTTAATGCTGATAGGTAGATTTTAATTCTAGATTTGATAGTTTAGAGTTCGAGAGGGAAAACGGATATAGACACCCTCATTGTATCATGGTAACATAAGCAATCAAGCATTCAGAGAGAAGGGCAAGCAGAGAAAGTTGTATGAAGAACACCCATGTACAGGAAATTGAATTAATAGAAAGAAGCTTTGATTCAAGCACATGGTTTGTGTTGTTTTCTCTATGTATTGTTGATATGCTTAGGAATGTTTGCTTTCTTTCTATTCATTTGCTTTGTATATGCTGTGCATGTGATTTCATGTTTCAAAACTGAAGTCTGAGAGGGAGATAGAATGAGTTCCAATTGTTTCTCTATCTGAGTCAGGAGATTCCTGCAAGAAGTGCAGTCGAATTCATCCACAAAGGGTGCGTTGATGAATGCTCAGTAGTTAACCTTTGTTCTCATTCACCCAGAAGTTGATTTGGGTTGTTGAAGCCATGCAAGGAGTGTGCAGGCAGAAGAAGAAGTCTCAGTTGTTAACATGAGTCAGGGAAATAGAAGACTACTGCTACAGAGAGTGCGCAGAGTTAGAAGGACTCAACACTTGAGAAGTTGTTGAATGTCAAGCGCGAGGAATACACGCGAATCCATCTAAAGGATTCAGAGTGGAAAAGCTCAGGAGGTTTAGCACCTTCGTAATATTGTGAAAAAGAATACAGGAGGTTTGATCGAGGAAGGGTCACGCAGAGTTGTAGGTGCAGGGTTGGAGAGCAAGTCCTTAGAAGGAACTCTTATCCATCCCAAGGAGTCCTCGAGAAGGAGGAATCAACGATCAGGATTCATCGAGGAACCTGAGAAGATTTCGACAGCCGTTAGATCTCAGGAGAGTTGTGCAGGGTTTAAGCCTGGATGAGCAGAGAAGGAGCCCAGGAGTCATCGGGACTCGGCTCATCAGAGAATCGGGATTCCGGAGACAGGAGTCTTGTATGTCAAAATCGCAATTAGCGATTTCCCAAAGTGATCGGAGGCATTGATCAGCAGGACGCGTGTCCGAGGATCTAGTGGAATCGGGGTTCGGAATTTTGAGGTTTCTGAGGACAAAGGAACCGCCACCCTAGGAATCGCGATATTGAGAAACGCGATATCCCGATAGTCAGAATTGTGGGCCCCAGAAGGTGTCGTCGCGCATCGGGGTTTGGAGTTTTGTAAATCTCGTGAACTTCGACTATGGAAATCGTGATACTCCAACACGCGATTTCCCGACAGGGTTAAAACCTATAGTGGAGGACAGGTGTCGAAGGGTCAGCCTTGTAGGGAGACGACGACAGGTGGCATCGGCATATCGTGAACTCGGGGGTTCGCAAGTTAGATCCATGAAGATTTGCGCCAAAAGTTGCGAGGGTGCGAGGTAGCGAAAGAGCGATAGAGATAGTATCGGCGTCTCGGCACCTTGTGACTCGAAAGTTGGAGGAACGAACGTTGGAGGACGCGAGTAGTGAAGTCTCGATAAAGCAGGGGGAAGTCAGCGTTGACTGAACCATCGAAAATTGGGGATCCGTGAGGTGAGTGATTCACGACCCTGTGAGTACTGATTTCCTGATGGGGAAATGTTTCGATAAGAGAAAGGGACACGCAGACAGATATTTCATCGGGGTTCAGGATTTGTGAGACCCGAGTGTAGGACTCCCGACCACGCGAGGTCTGATTTCCCGATAGGGAAACAGGGGATCATCAGGGAAGGATCCTGTGGGTATAGAAGAGTCCCGATAAGGGATTTGAAGAAGCAATCTAGCTCTTCGGGCCTTGGGAAAAAAAGAAGGTCTTGGTGGAAGCGGACATGCACCGGGTGACGTCTGCGTCAGAGTGGTATCAGAGCGAGAGAAACTTATCTGTTTTCTGTAGCAGAGGAGAAAATAATAATTCACCATGCCGCCCAGAAGAGAGAGACAATCGCTTGATCTAGAGGATAGGGATGTGCGAAGAAGAGGTAGGCCAACAGGGAATCCAGAGATGGAAAGGCAGATACGTGATCTCAGAGTGAGATTGGAAGATATGGAAGCAGTGCAGAGATGCACAACAAATGTTGGAGATCTAAGTGACTCCGAAGGTGAAGTGGAAGTCGAATAGCAAGGAGAAGTTGCAGCCGAAGATGCAGCCAACGAGCGGTTAATTAAGGCTATCGCTCGGTTGAGTTCAAAGACAAAAATGGACATTCCAGTATATGAAGGAAGTCTAGATGCAGAAGAGTTGTTGGACTGGATTAGAGCTCTTGACACCTACTTCGATTATGAGGATATCGAAGAGGATAAAAAGGTAAGGCATGCTGTCACTAAATTGAAAGGACATGCAACATTATGGTGGGACGAGCTACAAGAAGATAGACGTTCCAAAGGCAAACAAAAGATCAAAAGCTGGGATCGAATGATCGCAAAGATGAAAGAGAAATTCATCCCAAGAGATTATCAGATCACACTGTTCAGGAGAATGCAGAACCTAAGACAGAAGCTGATGATGGTAAAAGAGTACACTGAGTTTTACAAGCTCAATATCAGAGCAGGTCATCGGGAGAGCGATGATGAGAAGGTAGCCAGATACCTGAATGGTCTGAGATACGACATTTAGGATGAATTAAGCATGACAACCGTCAGAATGGTTGAGGATGCGTATCAGATGGCGTTGAAAGCAGAAGAAAAGCTAAGCCGAAAGCCAGCACAGCGTGGCAGAGGCAAGAGCCACCAAGGAGGTAAACCAGTTGCTTAAGACAGGTTCTAGAAATCTAAGGATGACTGGAAGAAGCCTCAGACCAGGATGGAAAGAGGTGGAAGTTCTCAGCGAGGACAACACGTTGAACAGCGAATGCAGCAGACAGAACAGAGCGGAGGATACGTTGATAATAGCACATTTCCTCGTACCAAAGGTAGAGGAAGAGGCCGAGGTGGAGTCAACACATGCTTCACATGTGGAAAGGATGGACATAAAGTAGTTGACTGTCTAGATAGGAAAAAGGATGGAGGAGAAGCTCACATCACCAAGGCACAGAGGCGAAATGCTGAGGCAGAAGACATAGAAGACAGAAGGTCGTTGATGATGTGTAAAGTTCTCTTAACACCCGAGAAGGAGGTGGAGGACACAACTTAGAGAAATAGACTGTTCAAAAATGCATGCAAGACCAAGGACAGGAAGTGCAAGGTCATCGTGGATAGCGGAAGCACAGACAATCTCGTTTGAACCAAGATGGTGGAGAAACTGGAATTGGAGATGACTGATCACCTGAGTCCATATAGAGTCTCATGGCTACAAAAGGGACATCAGGTAAATGTCACCAAACAATGCTTAGTTGACATCAAGATAGGAGGATATAATGATAAAATTCTCTGTGATGTTATTCCTATGGATGTATGTCATTTACTGCTAGGCAGACCATGGCAATATGACAGGAACATAGTTCATGATGGGAAGATGAACACGTATACTCTGGAGAAGAATGGAAGAACACATATGATACTTCCAATTAAAGAAAAAGAAGTAAATCCAGAGCCGAGGAATACTATACTTCTCATGAGTGGGAAGGAACTTTTGGCAGAAGTTAAGAAGAACGAAGAACCACAATTCTTTGTGGTCAGGAAACCAAGAGTTATTTTGACCAGCACAAGAGTGGATGACTTGCCGAAAGAAATTCAGGAACTGCTGGAAGAGTTCGCTGACATTGTGGTAGACGAATTACCTCATTCGTTACCACCAATGAGGAGTGTGAGTCATCATATAGACCTCATACCAGGAGCCAGTTTTCCAAACAAGGCTGCGTACAGGTTGACGCCACAGGAAAATTAGGACGTTAAGAAGCAGGTCCAGGATTTGTTGGACAAGGGATTGGTCAGGGAAAGTTTAAGTTTGTGTGTCGTTCCAACGGTACTGAGTCTGAAGAAATATGGAGGATGGAGAATTTGCACTGATTCCAGAGCCATTAAAAAGATAACCATCAGGTACAGATTTCCACTGTCGAGAATGGATGATCTGATGGATTGCCTGAGTGGGGAAAATTATTTTTCAAATATTGATCTGAAGAGAAGATATCATCAGATTCTCATGAGGGAAGGTGATGAGTGGAAGACAACATTCAAGACAAACGAGGGGTTGTACGAATGGATGGTCATGCCGTTTGGCTTGACAAACGCGTCGATCACATTCATGAGGCTGATGAATGAAGTCCTGAGGGATTTCATCGGGAAATTTGTCGTCGTATATCTGGACGATATACTGATCTTCAGTAAGACAAAGGCTGAACATTTGAAACATTTGGCCATTGTGATGAGAAAGCTACAGCAGGAGAAGCTGTTGATTAACATGAAGAAGTCCTCATTTATGAAGACAGAGCTCATTTATTTGGGTTTTGTTATTTCGGCAAATGAGTTGAAGATGGATCCAAGTAAGGTGGAAGTGATCAAGAATTGGCCATCACCGAGAAATATTTTCGAGGTGAGGAGTTTTCATGGACTGGCTAGTTTCTACCGAAAATTCATCAAGAATTTCAGTGGAATTAGCGCAACAATGATGGACACAGTCAAGAAAAGACATAAATATTTTCATTGGACTGAAGAGGCAGAAAAGAGATTCAATCTGTTGAAGCGGAAGATCATTGAACAACTGGTTTTGGTGTTGCCGGATTTTGAAAAAGTATTCCAAGTGAAATGTGATGCAAGTGTCTTTTCCATAGGAGCGGTCTTGAGCCAGGAGGACAGACCAATTGCATATTTCAGTGAGAAGTTGGATGAGGCAAAAGTGAAGTATTCCACGTATGATAAATAATTTTATGCTATCATACAGGCGTTGAAGAAGTGGAGGCATTACTTAATCCCGAAAGAATTTGTTCTATATAGTGATAATCATGCATTACAGTTTGTGACTCAGCAGGAGAAGTTGAATCAGAAACATGCAAAATGGGTAGAGTATATGCAAAATTTTACATTTGTAATTAAACACATTTCAGGGACTGCTAACAAAGTGGCTGATGCTTTTAGTAGGAAGTGTTTATTGCTGCAGGAGTTTCGAGTCAAGACGTTGGGTTTTGAAAATATTAAAGACATGTATGCAGGTGATGCGGATTTTGCAGAGGCATACGAGGCAGCTGAGAATCCAGTTCTCAGAGATAGAAGCCCGTGGATGGACTACATGATCCAAAATGGATTGTTGTTCAGAGGCAATCAGTTATGCATTCCAAATTTCTCCATGAGGGAGAATCTTCTAAAAGAGAAACACAGTGGTGGATTAGCAGGGCATTTTGGCCACGACAAGACATTTGCAAAGCTGAGCGAAGCCTACTTTTGGATGAAGATGCGGTCAGATGTCAAGAAGTTCATTGACAAGTGCAGAATTTGCCAACTTTCAAAGGGAAGAAAGCATAATGCGGGGTTCTATCAATCCTTACCCATACCTGAGAGGCCGTGGGATGAAATCAACATGGATTTCATATTGGGATTACCGAGGACGCAAAGAGGACATGATTCAATATTTGTGGTGGTTGACAGGTTCTCAAAAATGGCACATTTTATTCCATGCCATAAGACCAGCGATGTGACTGATATCGCGAATTTGTTCTTCAAGGAGATTGTTAGACTTCATGGTTTACCCAGAAGCATAGTATCAGACAGGGATACGAAATTCATTGGACATTTCTGGAGGACACTCTGGAAGAAGATGGGGACTAACTTGATGTTTAGTTAAGCCTATCATCCTCAGATAGATGGGCAAACAGAGGTTGTACATAGGAGTCTGGGATATTTATTAAGAAGCCTAGTGAAAGAGCACTACATCAGTTGGGACAATGTGTTGCCACAGGCAGAGTTTGTGTACAACGACTCAATGAACAGGAGCACAGGAAAAAGTCCATTTGAGATTGTATACGGCAGGCATCCAAGAGGAGTATCTGAACTGAGAGACTCAGAGTAGATAATGACTAAGAGCGCAAGCGCTGAATAATTCGCAGAGGCGATGGAAGAACTTCACAGTAGGGTGAAACAACGATTGCTAGAATCAAACCAGGAATATAAGCACAGAGAAGATCAGCACCGGAGACAACTTCAGTTCAAAGTTGGTGATCTAGTTTTGGCACACCTGAGGAAGGAAAGGTTCCCGAGAGGAACATACAACAAGCTAAAAATGAAGAAAATTGGGCCATGCAGAGTCCTAAAGAAATTGGGAGAAAATGCTTATGAGATTGAGTTGTCGGATGAAATTGGGATATCTCCGACATTCAATGTCTCAGACTTATATCCATATAAGGCTGAGGAAGTAGGAGCTGGAAGTGATGAACAACCAGAAATCCAGTGGCAGAAACAGATGTCGACTGCAGAGAAGCCACAGATGGAGAATATACTTGATAAGAGAGTGGGGAAAAAGACTAGGCACAAGCAATACTTCGAGTATCTGGTCAAATGGAAGAACCATCCAATGGAAGATGCCAGCTAGGAGACTAAAGCAGAGATTCAAAAGAATGGACAGATCGTGCAGGAGCTCATGGATAGGAGCCCATGAAAGTTTTCAAGCTGAGGAGTATGATGCAGGAGCATCGCCAACTCACCAAGGAGCATCGCCCATGACAAGTGAGCCAGCATGGGAGACGATGAACAGCTGGACAAGTCCAACCAAAACTTTTTTGAACTCCATTTAAGATGATGCACCAATGCATAAATGAACCATTTTATGAAAAGCGCCTTTGTATATTGTAATGGACCTTGAGCCTTTAAGCTCTCGTCCTTTGGTAGATAGACGACATTTACTTTAGTTAATGCTGGCAGGTACATTTTAATTCTAGATTTGATAGTTTAGAGTTCGAGAGGGAAAACGGATATAGACACCCTCATTGTATCATGGTAACATAAGCAATCAAGCATTCAGAGAGAAGGGCAAGCAGAGAAAGTTGTATGAAGAACACCCATGTACAGGAAATTGAATTAATAGAAAGAAGCTTTGATTCAAGCACATGGTTTGTGTTGTTTTCTCTGTGTATTGTTGATATTCTTAGGAATGTTTGCTTTCTTTTTATGCATTTGCTTTGTATATGTTGTGCATGTGATTTCATGTTTTGAAACTGAAGTCTGAGAGGGAGATAGAATGAGTTCCAATTGTTTCTCTATCTGAGTCAGGAGATTCCTGCAAGGAGTGCAGTCGAATTCATCTGCAAAGAGTGCGTTGATGAAGGCTCAGTAATTAACCTTTGTTCTCATTCGCCCAGAAGTTGATTTGGGTTGTTGAAGTCGTGCAAGGAGTGCGCAGGCAAAAGAAGAAGTCTCAGTTGTTAATCTGAGCCAGGGAAATAGAAGACTACTGCTGCAAAGAGTGCGCAGAGTCAGAAGGACTCAACACTTGAGAAGTTGTTGAATGTTGAGCGCGAGGAATACATGCGAATCCATCTGAAGGAGTCAGAGTGGAAAAGCTCAGGAGGTTTAGCACCTTCGTAATATTGTGAAAAAGAATACAGGAGGTTTGATCGAGGAAGGGTCACGCAGAGTTGTAGGCACAGGGTTGGAGAGAAAGTCCTTAGAAGGAACTCTTAGCCAACCCAAGGAGTCCTTGAGAAGGAGGAATCGACGATCAGGATTCATCGAGGAACCTGAGAAGATACCGACAGTCGTTAGATCTCAGGAGAGTTGTGCAGGGTTTAAGCCTGGACGAGCAGAGAAGGAGCCCGGGAGTCATCGGGACTCGGCTCATCAGAGAATCGGGATTCCGGAGATAGGAGTCTTGTATGTCAAAATCACGATTAGCGATTTCTCGAAGTGATCGGAGTTGTTGATCAGTAGGACGCGTGTCCGAGGATCCAGTGGAATCAGGGTTCAGCATTTCGGGGTTTCTGAGGACAGAGGAACCGCCACCCTAGGAATCACGATATTGCGAAACTTGATATCCTGATAGTCAGAGTTGTGGGCCCCGGAAGGTGTGATAGGAGACAGGTGTCGTCGCGCATCGGGGTTCGGAGTTTTGTAAATCCCGTGAACTTCGACTACAGAAATTGCGATACTCCAACACGCGATTTCCCGACAGGGTTAAAACCTATAGTGGAGGACAGGTGTCGAAGGGTCAGCCTTGTAGGGAGACGATGACAGGTGGCATCAGCATATCGTGAACTCGGGGGTTCGCGAGTTAGAGCTGTGAAGATTTGCGCCAAAAGTTATGAGGGTGCGAGGTAGCGAAAGCGCGACAGAGATAGTATCGGCTTCTCAGCACCTCGTGACTTGGAAGTTGGAGGAACGAGTGTTGGAGGACGGGAGTAGCGAAGTCCCGATAAAGAAGGGGGAAGTCAACGTTGATTGAACCATCGGAAATCGGGGATCCATGTGGTGAGTGATTCACGACCCTGTGAGTATCGATTTCCCAACGGGGAAATGTTCTGATAAGAGCAAGGGACACGCGAATAGATATTTCATCAGATTTCAGGATTTGTGAGACTCGAGTGTAGGACTCGTGACCACGCGAGGTTCGATTTCCTGATAGGGCAACGGGAGATCATCAGGGAAGGATCCTGTGGGTATAGAAGGGTCCCGATAAGGGATTTGAAGAAGCAATCTAGCTCTTCGAGCCTTGGGAAAAAAAGAAGGTCCTGGTCGAAGCGGACGTGCGCTGGGTGACGTCTGCATCATCAGGCCTCTGAGGAGGGATTCTTTGATGCCTTCATTTTCCAAACTGTCTCAACCATTCAGGTTTGAGGGTGGAAGGTGGGTTCCTATAAAACCCTCGGGGTTACTTCCAAGGATAGTTTCTGTAAGTAAGCTTAAACCTGCGTCGGGAAAAAAGTTGGAGTCCTGTGAAGGGGATCAATCCAAGGGTTTTCGGTGCCCTGAGTGGTTACCGTAGGAGTACCCAAAGGTGGATCATTCCTGGGTGTGGGGATTGTGGCAAGGGGGAGGAGGGGATACATAAGGGGTAGAGTGTGAGGGAGGTGGAGTCTAAGAAGGTGAGGGGTAGGGTAGCACAGGGATATGAATAAGTCAAATGAAATGGAGAAGGTAAAGGGGAGAGGGTCTGTAAAAAAGGGACGGTTGCCTCAAGGGGATAGTTGTTGAGAGGAGAAAACGATAAGGGATAGTTTGGGGGGGTAAGGGATCTAGGTGCGTTTTCGGAGAGGAGAGAAAGTGTGACACTGGTTCTATGGACTCCCAAATCGTAGGAACAATAGAGGGCGTTGGGTGCCTGGGGGAGAGAAGACAAGGGTTGCCACCTGTCGGGAACTAGGGAAGAGGGTCGTCAAGATCGAGTGTGTAGTCCACGTCATCCTCATAGTTGGCCATGGTGAAGTGGAGAGGAAATCGGTTTGAACTACGTGGTCAAGAAGGGGAATACTGTGCACTAGAGGGGGAGTAGCCGGAAGGGGGGGAAGTAGGTTGTCTGCCGAGAGGAGAGCTGAAAAAGGGCACTAATAATTAGGGGTGTTGGGACTGTGGGTGCAGAGAAAACCACAAAGCCATTTTTCCTCAATTTTGTATCATTTCAATATTAATTTTATTAATATATTATATAATATTATATTTAATATTTTAATTTAGGTGTGAGATAATATTTTTCATTTTAATTTTAATTACACAATGTTTTTATATTCATGTATGAGTTATAGAAATTAAAATCTTGTGTTTTTAATGGAAAGGGAAAATTATTCAAATTAGTTTTTAATTTCATGTTATTGTTATTTTTTCTTCTTTTAACTTTTTTTATTTTTTAAATAATTTAAACAAATTTTATTTATAAAAAATAAATAAGCAAATGTGATTTTTTATTTTTTAAATAATTTAGATAAATTTTATTTATAAAAATTAAGTAAGCAATTGTAATGAAAATAATTATCATAGTCATTTATTAAAAACAATTTTGATTTATCAAATCTTAATAACAAAAATAAAAATTATTTATTTTAAAATTTTATTTATATAGTGAAAAGTAAAATTAAAAAGAATTGTATTATTATTTGATGATGATTATTAGCGTCCGTTAAGATTGAATTGGTCTATCGGATTTTAAGTGGGTAAGGGATTACTTGCAATTCTTTAGAATTTTGTTTTTATGCTTGAAAAGCATTAAGAGAAGTTTTCCAAGATCACCATAGTTTTGTTGAGTTAAAAGGTTAGGAAGGTTTGTAGTGTGACAAATATTTTGAAATT
Source organism: Picea engelmannii (assembly GCA_009831015.1). Classification (NCBI taxonomy): domain Eukaryota; kingdom Viridiplantae; phylum Streptophyta; class Pinopsida; order Pinales; family Pinaceae; genus Picea; species Picea engelmannii. The sequence continues at coordinate 1,270,989 of ML791736.1, read as the reverse complement.
GACATATAATCGGGGTATAGGCTGGACAATCTAAGAGAAAGTATTTTTCATCTTCAACCTTCTTAGTGTCACAAAGGTGACACACTCTTTCATCCCATCGTGTTTTAGGAAGTGACCAACACCCAGTTTCACTATGGAGCTCGTGAGAATTTGTTCTTATCTTAGAATTTCTTTTTTTTTTCTTTACACTTGTCAAAACATAGAGATAATTTTGATCTTCCAGATTAGGGTTGATTACATCCTTATAACAACTTAATTTTTTTTCCCTCTAACTCTTTATCACACCACATTTTCTCCTTAAATTTTGATTTGATTATATTTGTAATAGTATCCTTATTTTGCAAAATGGTGTCTTCCATGATTCCCTAATAGCTTATCCAAGATTGTGAATCTTTATGCCATCCTCACTTGAGTCGATGGTGGTTACGACTGAATTTTGAAGCAATTTTAGGAAGCCTCTTGTGTTCCATGTTGTTTAACTTGTTCTTATACATTAGGTATCTAGTCATAGTCGTGCTCTCGATGGGGGAAAGGCTTGCCTCTAAGAGGAGAATGGGATATGGTGTATTTCCTTTAATTTTGAGATTATAGGTTATAAAATTCTTTTGTATTTGCTCTATCTTTCTCTGGGATTCACGAGAGATACTACATCCCCAAACTTCACATAGATAAAGAATAACAAGCGTAACAAGAATCTCAAAGAGAAGTTTCTTCTTATCTTATATCCAAATATCGACTGATTTATAATTGTTTTCAAGCCCATAATAAGATTTACATCCCCTAATAATCCTTTTCAATGCTATAATTCCAGTTGAGCTTGTGGTGAATATCGATTCCAAGATATTTGTATGAAGTCACTTCCTCCAAGTTGTTGTTGTCATATATGAACGTATCATAAGTGATCCTATTGGATTTAATGATCACGACCTTAGTGTTGTCACTACTAATAGTCATATCCATATTGGAGCAAAAATCCTTGAGGATTCTTAGTTAGTTTTCAAGATCGTGGGTACTCCTCGCCATATATCAATTATGATTAAAGGGTGGGGAGGATAGCAATCATTCCTCCCAACCAATAGAATTAAACTCAATTGACACACTTGAGTAGGCATAATGATTAAGAACATATTTTTCCTCCTTATAAATCACTTGTTGAAATCCAAAAAAGATAAGGTTAAATAATTTATAATATTTTAAATACATTTATTATTAAAAATATATATATATTTAAATTATAAACCTATTTATTTAAACTATAATCATAAATCGATCAAAATCAAAGCAACTTTCATTAAAAGTTATTGAGTATGTGCCTTCAAAATTCTTATCACCTTGACCAGGTTAAACAAAACAAATAACCAAAAACAAATTCCAAAGTTTAATACAATTATTATAACAACTATAACCAGGGAAGCATGTTGCCATGTACTGCCTCCAAAATTAATCCAAAATCACACAGTTTGCAGTACGATGAGTAGAGTGAATGGAAAAGTCTATGCATGTCTCTCTCGTGCGCAACGGAATGAGAAATCCAGTGAAAAAGAAGGTGTGGAGATTTTATGATGAGTGGATTTGGATGTAATCAATTCATCAATAAGATAATACTAATGAAAGTGAACAGAAAAAATGTGTTTAACTTACAACCAACTTACCACCCTCCCAGCCAAATTCAAGGGAATAATTGCACATTAGAGGTATCGTGCCTCTAATTCGCGCCCACAGAAGGATAAAGGTCGAGGAGGGACGCATCCATTCGTTGAAGGGGAAAAATTTCTAAAAGGTTTGCTACATGAAACTTTCCCTAAGTAAGGCACTTTCAAGCCTGGAAGAAAACACAGGGAGAGTTAATCGCTACGAGAGAGGCTCAACTAAACCACTGGAAGGAAAAAAACGTAAGAGATTCCCTTAGATCGTAGGAAGAAGAAAAACTCGGGTAATACGCTACAGGAAATTTGTATAGGGGAGGCGCTTTTAAAAGTTGCAGAAAATGAATTTTATGGAAGAAGGATATTGCCACAACAGACTCACTGGTGAATAAATTCATTGAATAAAATGTTGAGGAGACAAGAAATTTTGGAGGAAATCATAACTTTGATGAGAGGACAGGAATGAATATAAAATTTATGCACCAAAATAGAGAGGGCTCAAATAATTTGTTTCAAGAAATAAACTCTAAACAAGTTCGCTACATGAAAAATCCAGTGAAATCCAAAATTTCAAATGTGGAATTGCCTGTCATGTGATTAGGTCAAATCACCTACTTCGTTGATAATGGATTCACATTTAAAGTCTAATGAACCAAAACGTTGGGTGATCGATCGAACACGTAGCGAATCTCGATCCACATATTGTATTAAAGTACGTTCTCTTCCAGAAGTTATGGTAAAGCCACTGTGTGTTTGATTTAATGGAAAATTGGTCATGTCACATCCGCCTATGATAAATCAGTGGTACCGTGTTTCAGATGAATTTCAGATACGCTTCACACTTAAAGTCTAATGAACAAAACCGATTTTAGTTCATGGGAACACGTCAACGAATGGAGAAGGATGAGGAGTTAAAAAATTGTTCTTTCTCATTAATTCAAAGTCTCAAAATATGCAAAGGCTGCAATAACAGTATCAATTTATTGACCAATGAGGAGTTAAAAAAATACTACTTTTATTATATTTAAAAATATTTTTTTTACTTGGTATGTTGAACATTAAACTTATATAATTTTTGGATCCGTGAAAGTTAGGTATTATTATTATTCCATTAAAATTTAATTTAAGTCTTTTCAACATTTTGTTTGTATTTATGCTTGTGTGGATATGTGTTTATGTTTCTCTAATTACACATATGTTTTGGTGCTTGTGTTTGTGTGAACATGTGCTTGTGAAAAAACAATTAGAATCTAGTGCAAGTTGTGAATGGTTTTGGCAAAATAAATTACCCCACTCATGGTCTATTAAGGATCATTTACATAGCTTGGTATGAAGTCTATGATCATTAAATATTAAAAATAGAATAGTTAGACATGAAGCATTCCATCAAAAATAAATAAATTAAATACCATTTGTATAGATACATAATTATGATATATACATTTTTGTATTTTTTTATATTTTTTTCTTTTTGTTTATGAGTTTATATTGTTTATTTTTTTATATGGTATTTTATGTGTATGTGATTATTAACAAATAAATATACTTGTTTTTATAATGTTTTCAATTAGTCTATACTATTGTAAAATCTCCTTCTTTTATGTTTTTTTATAATTAAAATATCAAAATAAATTAATAAGAAATAGCACATTATTAATACATTTTTCATTTTTTTCTCATCTTTCTTTGTTTCTAGTTTTGATCAAGTTGAATAAAAAAAAAACACTTAATAATTCGATATGCTTCCAATCATGTATTTTTGTTTTATACTTGTTATGTATTCATGTTATATACTTGTTATGTATTCATGTTTTATACCAAATGTTATGTATTCATGTTGTATACTTGTTTTCTTGATATTTCTCTTTTTTTGTGTGGTTCATATGTGTGTGAATGTTAACATTTGGATATTTCTATTTGATAATATTTTAGATAGTTATAAAACTCTCTTTCTTTTTTTTTCCTTTTATATTTAAAATGTAAACATAAATCATCATTCATAAACAAGTTATTAAATTTTCTCCAAATTGTACTCACTTTACTTTATGTTTGGTCCTTTGTCCCAACCAAGTTGATCAAAACAAATATGAGAGGACACAATATTAATTACTAACTCATCTTAAGGCTAAACTAAGGAACACTCTAGCAGTGTAGTAAACAATATCAAAATCTCATTATTTACAATGAAACTCTGCAATTTCATAAATTGATATTATGGATAGATTTTTCAACCCCATTTTCATTGAAACAACTTTACTTAATTACAACTATTTGAAATTTGAAAATTCCACTAAATTTCAAATGAAAAAACACTTTATAAAAATATACTATATAATTAACTTAATCCAAATAAAAATTTATCATACTATCATTAAATAAATAAAATACTCCAAATTCAAAATTTAATTAAAATATTATAATACTTAAAAAAAAATTATTATTATTTAAATATAATTTCTCTATGACTTTTTAAAACCATTTATCAAAACTTACATCAATTAATAATAAATTCTCACTAATTTAATGTTTTTTTAAACATAGAAATAGATAACTCCTAAAATTAATTTGTACTAGAAACTAAATCAATTCTACTAACTACCACTATAACCAAAGATAGTTCTCATAACCCTATCTTATGAAATTGTCTATTCAATTCTACTAACTACCAATATAACCCAAAGATAGTTCTCATAACCCTATCTTATGAAATTGCTCTTTTAATTGTTACAAGGACTTCTTTTTTTTTCAACGGGAAAATTTCTCCATTATATTAATATATAATGTGTTCTCAAAACAGAGAGTTACAATCACAGCTGAAGAGGCAACTGATATAGGAAAACAAGTTTCGCCTACAGTGGTCTCTCGACCAACAAGGGGGGGGAAGTTCATAAATAAAAGTAAAGGCGAGAAAACAAAGAAAGTTGCTAGGGGGTTGTATAGACTAGCAAAAACGAATATTCTTTTTTAAGAAAATAGAATTTTGAGACTAGGAGTAAAATCCAATTTTCAATTCATAAAAGTCCACTGAGTTGAGAGGATTTGATCTTAAAAAAGAGTTAGAAAAAGAGGAGGACCCTCATGATAGTCTATCCAGAGATTATAAGTTATAATACCCATTTTTTTTTGGAGAGCAGTCTTTGATAGATGGTCTGCTGATTTGTTATGTTCACAATAGATGGTTTGTAGGTGAGATTTTTTTAAGACGAGTTGAAGTAGTCTAATTATGTCCTTCCAAGATGAGAGGGAGATAACTTGTAGATCGCCCATGTTGTTCAACCACTCAATACTAGTCTTGTAGTCCCCGAGAATCTGAAGGGATTCAATGTGAAGTCTAGAGGCCAAGTATAGTGTGGCTCAGACGCCCAATAATTTTGCCTTGGTGTTGGTGCCCGGACTACAGTTGAAGGTCCATTTATAGAAAGAGGTTTTTGTGATTTTGATCAGCCCTCCAACACCACTCTGAGCGCCATTTGATTGTGCTTCTCCATCAAACCAACTTATTGGGATGTACTCTAAGTCAGGAACCTTCTTGGTGTTCTGCAGTCTTGTCTTGCAAGAGTGAAGCTCATTCCATGTTTTAAGAATTCCAAGTGTTTTATAATTTGTTGAGTCTGTGGAAGGGGTCCCATTTTCAAAAAAAAAATATTCCTCTCCAGCCAAATAGACCAACATACCAGGGATGGAAGATGCATATGATTGTGTTCCCTATGAGACCAATAGTCAAAGAAATCCAAGAGAGTAGGCCCGTCCCATTTGGTTTTGATATTTAGTGCCAAAGCAATTATGTCCCAAACTTTTCTGGAAAAAAAACACTTAATAAATAGATGATCTGCAGATGTAGCATCATCGTGACACAAGTGGAAAATTTTTGGCCCAGACCATCCTTTTTTTTGGAGTATGTCCCAAGTATTTAATTTATAAGCAATCAAAATCCAGGTGAAGAATTTTATCTTGGGCAGAAGGTGTCAGGACCAAATTTGTTTTCTCCATCCTCTAATGTTTGTGTGCCAGAGCATGTTAGTGATGGTTGCATAGACATTTTGGACTATTATTTGCCCCGAGTGGTCACCCCCCGACCACTGAAGCATATCATATGAGTCATTTAAGTGCATACCCGAGTATGCAAGTGTCGAGTAGAGGGTATTCCAGTAGGGAGCTAGATCTTTGTTGAGATCAAGTGTGTCGCTAGTGATCCAACTATCAAGAAAGTGAGTCGATCTGGAGCTGTCTCTAGCTTGGTAAAGAAACTAAATATTTTTTGTGTGGAGATGGGCTACCAGCTAAGGTGGAAGAATGGAGACGTCACCCAAACCAAGTATGCGGTCATGACCAAGTTCAATGGAATGTCCCGAACCTGGAAGCCAACAAAGCCAGCGGGATATCAAATGTTTTGATTTAATTAAATTCCTCCAGAAAAAATAATTTGCCCTGGTGGTAACAGTCTCTGATTTCATCCAGTTGTTTACAGAATGATGGCAGAGATATTTTTATTTTATGATGGAGTTCCATATGCCAAGAGAAGTAAACACGTGCCATAGGGAGTTAGATGCGAGTGCTTGGCTGAAATGGTGTAAGTTTCAAATGCCCCATCCGCCTTTATGTTTTGGTTTAGCCAGAGTTTGACAATTGCAAAGATGTTGTCAGGAGTGATCAAAGAAGCTCGACCAGAGGAAATTAAAAATCAGTCTGTGGAGATTAGTGAGAACCGTAGCAGGTATGGCTGCTAGTGTCATCTAGTACACAGGCTACCCTTTAAGGACCTCTTTAATGAGTGTGAATCGGCCTCCAAGGGAGAGCCACTGTGTGCACCAATGGCCCGTATTTTTTTGAACTTTGGCAATAAGCCAGTTCCAGTCCGTCGGTTTGTAGGAGTCTGATTTTAAAAATAACCCAGGTAATTGAGACTAGAGGAGAGATGAGTTAAATATTAGAGAAAGATACCTTTAAGTTGATGCAATGTTTGTTGTTTCAGGTTAGTGAAGTGGAAATTCGATTTTTCCCAATTGATCGACAATCCTGTGGCGCTGTAGAAGATTTTTAAGATCTCATTAATTGCTTTCCATTCCTGAATAGAGTCATTCATCATGATGAGAACATCATCGGTGAAAAGAAGGTGTAAAATATTGATGGTCCTTAACACATTTATTCTAGAGATCTTGCCTTCTGCTTGGCTTGATTCGAGGAGAAGACTCAAGGCTTCCATGGCCAAAATGAAGAGCAATGGGGAGAGGGGATAGTCCTATCACAGTCCTCTGTCAATGATAAATAAAGAGGGGGATTCACCATTAACCAAGATGGCAAGATTTTCACTAACCACACAGCTCATGATCCACTTGATCATTGAGTGGATAAAGCATGTCTAAGTCAGAATTAGTCTAAGGAAGTCTCAGTCAATGCAATCAAAATCCTTCTCGAGGTCCAGTTTGAGGATAAGCGCCTTTGAATTTTTTATTTTGATACTACATGAACACTCTTGGGCAGTGCATCGACCAATGAATCTCCTTTTTCATTACTTGCCAGACCTTTTCAACCGTTAAATTTTAACTACGAAAGGAGGGTGTAAAAAAACTTGTCATTCACGGGTTGATTGGACGAGGCCCTTTAATGATTCTAACATAAAAGTGAGGTACAACCACATTTTATTTTAAACATTTTTAATGCTGACTTTTAAAAATATTTTATTAAATTCTTTATAATAATAATAAAGTTTACAGTTTACATTTTGTATATTAATTTTCAATAAATAAATAAAAATTATATATATAATTATAATTTTTCAAAAAATAAAATTATTCTTTTATATATATATATATATAATTTTATTTTTTGAAAAATTATATATATATATTTCAAAAAATAAAATTATGCTATATAGATTTAATGATGTTATAATAGTATTTAAATTGTGGATTTAATGATGTTATAGATTTAATGATGTTATAATAGTATTTAAATTGTGGATTTGATTTGCTTAAGTAAATTTTTCTCCTTTCTCTTTATATTAAGAGTTAGTTGTTTTATTCATTTTGTTTTCAACCATTTGTTTCTTGTATGCATCATTTTATTTTAGTTAACCTTGTGTATTTCTTAGTAGAATTTGTGAAATATTGCTTCATAATGTTTGATATTTAAATTTGATCTTTCCCTAAATTGTAAATATGTTATATAGTGTGGAAGAAAGGGTTATTTATTTTTTATCTTCCTCATTCTACACATTCAACATAACTTTTCCTCTTACAATCTTTTGGATTGTTTTCATCTTGGAGATTCATATATATCCACCTCTTAGAATTGTTTTGACCATTTAAATATTTTTTATAAAAACATTACTATCTTAAAGTTGAGAGAAATTGTAGTTTGCAGAGACATAAAAGTTTCAATTTACCATGATCCTTATGTTAATAGGGGTATCCACAAAGGAGTGGTACCTCTTATTAACATAATGGTTAAGAACGGTACCTCCTACCAACATAATGGTTGATTGACTATAAAGGGAATATGTGTGCCTCTTATTAACTAGCAACTCCTACAAACATAATGATTGATTGGTTGTAAAGTGAATATGTGTACCTCCTACTAATTGGTACCTCCTACCAACATAATGGTTGATTAGTTGTAAAGTGAATATTCATACCTCCTACTAGCTCGTGCCTCCTACTAACATAATGGTTGATTGATTATATAGTGAATGTGCATACCTCCTACTAACATAATGGTTAAAGATTGATGTTTTTTAGCAACATAATAGTTGATTAATTGTAAAATAAATATGCATACTTCGTATTAACATAATGATTAAAGAATAATGTTTCATATCAACAAAATGATTAATTAATTAAAAAATAAACATATTTATCACTCAATTTTATTTTTATTTTAATTATATATGCTGCAAAATTAAAAATATTTCATTAATAATAATTCTCAATATTCATTTCTCATACTATATATATAAATAAAATAAAAGACATTTAACAATAAAATGTTCTCCTCAACATTAACAGTTCTTATCTCATTTTAAATAAAAATATAATATAAATTTACAATAAATATAAACATAATATTACACATATTTGTCTTAAACACTATGAAATAGATGAAGCTTTTAATATAAAAATAAAAAATAAACTAAGAAAAAAAAACTTTGAAAATATCATATTATGACATTATTTTACTATTAAATTAATGCAACCTTGAAAACTTTGCAAATATCATATTATCACATTATTTTACTATTAAATTAATGTAACCTTGAAAGGGATAACTAAAAAATATTATGTCATGATATTATTTATGCTAACAAATTTATGCAACCTTGTACCAATTTTTTTTTCACCACTTTAGTTTGGCCATTAGTTTGAGGATGGAATGAAGTAGACCTGCTCAATGTAGTATCTAGCTTCTTCCAAAGAGTCTTCCAGAATATGGGCAAGAAACTTGTATGCCTATCTGAAATGCCTGTTTCTGACTCGGAAAACTACAATAGCAACAAGGGTACCTGCCAAGGCAGCAGGGAGGCTGTAGGGAGATGAGCCGGCATCATATGGAATAACCACTTCACCATTCTATGGTACTTTTACAACCCACCTAATAGTTCTGGGCATAGATTCAGCTTAACTTATTTTAGGACCTATGTTAGATATGCTTTACGATATACTCTTTCTTATGTTAGTTGGGTAAATCAACCTTAGATTAACCAGAAATTATAGCTATCTCTTTTAGAGGCGAAGATGCTATTGGTGGTGCTAGTAGTGCTTATTTATGGGAGCAATTCCAGCAGTTGCGTTTGTATCAGTAGCTTATTTACCAGCTAGTCTACTTGTTTCAGCCAGCATAAGCTCTTTATCCCGGTTATGTTCTAATATATGCTATTGTTTCTATGAGTTTGGTTCTGGCATGTGGGAATTGACTCAAAAAAACGGAAAAAATTTCTACCTCCGTATAGGCTCTGTTAAAACTCCGTAAGCCCTTGGTTTTTGTAGTGGGCTTGGTCATTCGGAATCGTGTGGGCTCTGTTCAAGCTTGTGTGGGCTTTGTTCAACCATTTGGTTCGAGATATGGAACTCCTGAACTGCGTAGGGATGGGGAGGTAGGGATGGATACCAACCAATCCTTCCACTGAAACCCCCTTATGTCTGGCCACCCACCAACCTCAAGAGATTCCCCCTAGACTGATCAATGAGGAGAAATATCAATAAGAAGGGGTGGGAGGCCCCAATAAGGGAAGGGATTTGAGGGAGGAGTTAACCCACCAACCATAACCATATTTAATAAAAGGCATTCATTCATTGGGATAGCAAGCGAACACCCCACCATATATATTTGATGTATGGGCAGGGAACGTAGGACACAAGTCCTAGGCCCAAAGCTCCCACTGAGTTGGTGTCAACTTTGAGAGGGCTAAGGAAATATTTTATTATGACTCCATTTTATGGTTTTACATTTTATGATACTAAATTATGCAACTGTTGAAGGTAACTTTGAGATGGTTAACAAGTTAAGAGAAGTGTAATTTTGTTGGTGCATGATTATAACTAGATATCAAACCTATCAAAGAGGAAATGAATAAGTTAATTGAATTGGACCATGAGCGTAACAAAAGAGCCTTGAACCTCATAATTTTGTGTATAAAAGAACAACAAGAGGATACATTAGCAATAATAAAAGAAGAATTAAATAATAAATCGCAAATTGATACAACTTACCTCATAGAAGCAAAGCGGCTAGGAAAAATAATTGATCAAAAAGATAGGTTGATCCATGTCAAGTAAGTTGTAATGACCATAAATATAGCACACTTAATAAATCTCTGAGCTTAAAAGGGTCAAGAATATTTATAAATGAAGACCTCATTCCCGAAGACCAAGCTGAATTAAGGAAGGAAGTTCAAAAGGTAAAATAAGCCAGGAAAGAAGGAAAAAGGGAAATAATTAGAAATTGAAAATCTATTGTTAGGGATAGAGACTAGAAGGATAATAATAAATATGAATTTGGGACACTCGGGATCCTTTTTTGGAACTGTCGTGGTTTTCCATGGTGCAAAGGTCCTATGATAAGTTGGATCTCGAGTGATATTGATATTATCTGTCTAGTTGAAACTTAGGAGCATGATAAGTCTAAGGTCCCTAACATAGAAGGAGTTGTCTTGTGGTCGGCATGGAACAAAAAATCCCACTGTAGAGGGATATGAGGCATAGCTTGTTATATTATAAAGAGCATTTCTCCTCACATTCAACTTCATAAGATTGACCCTCTCAATCAGTACATTTGGATAGAAATTTCAGACACCAATGCTAAGAATATGTATATAGAAATTTGTTGTTTTGCACCTATTAATTCTACTTTTTATAAGAAAAATTATCTAGATAGAAATTGTCTCTGTAATAATTTAGAACAAGATATTTATAGTTTTAAAAATGAAGGTAATATCCTCCTTCTATGAGACTTTAATGCCAGGATTGCAACTAAACAAGCTACTCTTTTAATTATTGATTCCAACCATAATCCTTTATGGCTAGATGAGGACCTTGTTTTATCTAATAGCTCCAAAATAATCTCTGAAGACCTAATTGAGAATTTGTTTAGTAATGACTTGGTCAAGCTCTGCAGCTCTCAAGACCTAATAATTTGCAATCGAGTAATGAAGTTGATCCAGGTGGATATTGGTGGCCACCCACCTATTCCAAATGGCTCCTCTTGTCCATTTTGTGTTCAGCACATTCTTTTGTACTTATTTGTAATTGTGGGTCCAATACTTAGGCTACATTGTGGATGAGCATGGGGTACATGTTGATCCATCTAAGATCCAAGTCATCCGTGACTGGCCAGCCCCGACCACACTAACTGAGCTTTGGATATTCTTGGGACTGGACAACTTCTACCGACGGTTCGTGTTGGGATTCACCCATATTGCATGGACCCTCAGCCAGGTGACCAAGGGAAATGGAAAGGAAAACTCCGTGTGGGGGAAGGAACAACAACAAGAATTCGATGATCTAAAGCATCCCTTGTGCTCAACTCTGGTACTCTCCTTGCCTAATCTACAACAATCATTCGAGATTGAGACTGATGCCTCTGACTATGATGTAGGAACAGTTCTCACTCAACATGACCATTGGGTGGCATACCATAGTGAGACACTCTCAGATATTGTCCGTAAATACCCCACCTATGACAAGGAAATGTATTCCATTGTACAAGTATGTCGTCAATGGAAACATTACATTATGGGAAAGGAGACAATCATCCACACTTATCATAAGCCTCTGCAGTTCATACAGACATAGGGGAAATCACAGAATGACCACCATTAGAAGTGGTCCACCTACCTGCAGCAATTCCATCTCACCATCAAGTATAAGACATGGATCACAAATCATGTCGCTAACTACCTCAGTCGACCTCCTATGGATGCACTCATTAATGTGCTCCATCCTTGTGTACATGAGGCATCTAAGTGGCCCCAACTTTATCAACAAGATATGGACTTTGCCACCACCTATCATATCTTGGGTACAGGTGCGACTGCCACTGATTTTCACATTTAGGACGGACTATTTTACCATCTAGGCCATCTCTATGTTCCTACAAGCGAGCGTGTGAAGTTGATCTAGGAAGCCCACTACAGTCGGATGGAAGGACATTTTGGCATGGAGAAAACTATGGTCATTCTTCAGAAAAAAATTTATTGGCCAAAACTTCGACAGGATGTCAGCAAGTATATCATATCTTGCATTGCATGTGCCATTGCCAATCCAGCCATCAAGAAGCAAGGCTTATACACCCCTCTTCCTACTCCCCAGAAGCCATGGGAATCTGTCTCAGTGGATTGCATGTCTGGCCTTCCATCCACCAAGAAAGGAAATGACTGTGTATTTGTGGTCAGTGGTCGATTTTCGAAGATGGCCATCCTCAAGGCATGCAAGAAGAATATCATTGTGGCAGATACTAACAAGCTCTTCTTCGAACCAGTGTGTGTCCATTTTGGGATACTACAGACCATCATCTCCAACTGGGACAGCAGGTTCCTCGACACATTTTGATCGAGTCTCTGGTCATTGTTGGACACCAAACTCACTAAATCCACTTCTTTCCACCCCCAAACAAACGTCCAAACAGAGGTTTTCAATCGGATGACTGTGCACATCCTGCACATGTACAACTCTAAGCATCCACGTACATGGTATGAGGGTCTACCTTATGTTCAACATAGTTACAACAGGTCTCTCCATAGCCCCACCGTCCATAGCTCATTTCAAGTGGGGATGGGATTCCAACCCTTGGGTCCCATGGATGTTGAACTACCTCTTGCCACCATGCAGGAAAAATCTTCCCATGCTCAGTCTGAGACCGACAAAGCCACCGGATTCATCACATCCGCCAACAGGTCTAGAATATTTTGTAGAAATCCAATGCTTAGTACAAGCAGTTCCATGATCAACATGGGGTACCGCACCAATTTTAGGTTGGTGACAAAGTTTGGTTACATTTTTAGAAGGATCATCTCACGAGGCCCCATCGGAAGCTTCACCCTCTTCACTATGGACCTTACACTATCACCAAGGTTGTGGGTAGCAATTCTTTTGAGCTCAACACTCCACCCTTCCTTGGTCTGTACCCAGTGTTCAATGTGGACCTCCTTCGACCATATTTTCCACCATTATTGGACACCTCAAAGATCACAGAAAAACTCACACCAACGGATCTCAACCCTGACTGCATGGAACAAGAATCCACTAATCAGATAATGGACACACAGGTCAAGGGCACTTTCCAGCAGAGGATCCAACTTTATCAGTTTGTCAAGGCAGGGAAACTCCTACACCAAGTAAAGTGGCTCACTTGAGGCCAAATCCAACAGAATTTTCCTCACTCGATGGGCGAACTCAACGCAATGGAGACCATTGCTTCCTAAGGGGGGAGGATTGATCCAGGTGGATATTGGTGGCCACCCACCTATTGCAACTGGCTCCTCTTGTCTATTTTTTGTTTAGCACGTTCTTATGTACTTCTTTCTAATTGTGGGTTCTACACTTCTAGGGTTGTCTAAACCCCTAAACATATTTCAGGTGGATACTGGTGGAATCTCTCCTAATCCAAATGGCTTATTTTGTATGTTTTCATGTCAGCACATCTTGTTGTACTTCCAAGGTCATTTTGGGGCCCTAAATATTGTTTTTTGGGTCGCCACAGTCAAACTATAAGCGGAGTAAGTGTTTATGGTGGAATGTGTAGTTCTCTGAAAGACATTTCCAATGGGATATCATGCGCCTAAAATGGAGGTCGTATGCAAACGTTATGACTCCGAGAAGTTGAGGTACCAACTTACCCATAGGGACCCACATGACTTTGGCGTTTCACCTTCTAGGGTTAGGTTTTTGGATGTCTAGGGTTTTGACATTCATGAGTAATATCAAAAAGGCCTCTGGAGCCACATTGTAATCATTATGCTTAGACGGATGCACGTAGCAGCCACATCTCTTCTCAAAGATAGCTACCACCATTCAAGCAAGTGTTTCGGTTCTACAGTTTTACATTTTCAGCCTATTTCATTTATTTAATAGAAGATAGTGTTCACTGGATATCTGTGTTATTATTCATATCTCTGTGTTTATTGTATTCAGTCTATAATCAGTTTTCTCCACTCCTAAATCTGGATCAGAAGTGGCCAAACTCCAACCAAATGACTTGTATTCATGGGCTAGGTAGTAGTGTTGTAGATTATGTGATATTTGATATCCCAGTTTCCAACCAAATAGCAACTTTTGACCTTTTAAATGACCATGAGCCTAACTCTTATCATAAACCTTTAAGAGTGACTCTAAACTTTTCCATGCATATGAGCGCCATTGAAGAGAACTATGATAATCTAAGGAATTTACGCTTTGACAAAAGTAAAGTTGACATGTTCTTAAATGATTTAAATTTTAAATTAAATATCCTAACTTATAAGGACAACATTGAAGAACTCTATCATAATTTTACAACTACCCTTTCCACTTCTATTAACAAGTTCTCTTTTGAGGTGTCCTATAAAAAGAATAATAGAACAATCAACGTTTGGTATGATAAAGAATGTAAAATTTCTAGGAAATCCATTAGGGATGCTTCTAATGAGTCCTTAAAACTCGATAAGATCAATACGTACAAATCCCTAATTAAAAGGGGGAAAAGGCACTATATCAATCAAAAGCAAGAGAAACTTTCACAACTCTATAAGATGGATCTTAAGAAGTTCTGGAGCCAAATTCTAAACCGCAATACTAAAGAAAATAATAGGATTCCCTTGAGGGACTGGAATTCCTACCTTAAAAGTCTTTACGAGTTCCCTAATTCCATGGACACCATTCCTATTATCCCTACAAAGGAAGAAGTTTTTTCTTTAGATGACATAGAGTTTGGGTTTAAGCAGCTTGCAAATGGGAAATTTAAGGACATTGAAGGCTACCAAGCTGAAATTTTTAAAATCAGAGGGCCAATCCTTATCCCTCACATACAATAGCTCTTCATTTTAGCGGTCAAGCAAGGCTTCCCTAAACCCTGGATGTAAAGCTTCATTGTTCCTATTTTTAAAAATGGGGATAGAAGCATTCCCTCTAATTATATGACCATTATGATTAGCCCCATTTTAGCCAAGATTTATGGAATTCTTTTGGAAAAGAAGATTATCCTTTGGCTGGAAAGTCACAGTAAAAGAGATAAAGGCCAAGCCAATTTTAGGAGATATCATTCAACTGTGGACCATCTTGTTACCTTTAGGATCATTCCAAAGGAGTTCTGCAATACTAAAACCAATCTTTTTTGTTATTTTGTTGACTTTAGAAAATCTTTTGACATGGTTCCTAGGGAAAACCTTTGGAATAGGTTAGAAGAGATAAAAGTGCCTCTCGAGTTGAAGGTTGTTTCAATAAGGATGTATGGGAATGTTATTGCTAAGTTTAAAAACACTAAGGGATGGTCAAAAGAGATTAACTGCAATATCGAAGTCAAACAAGGTTGTCCCTTGTCCCCTACCCTTTTTGGCATATACATTGACAAGTTAGAGGATTGCTTGGAAAAAGCAGGTTGTGTCGGCCCTACTCTCACCAGTATAGTCATCAATCTTCTTCTTTATGTTGATTATATCGTTCTTATGGCAAGGAGTCCCCGTGATCTTGAAAACAAACTAAGAATCCTCAAGGATTTTTGCTTCAATATGGGTATGATTTTTAATATTGATAAGACTAAAGTCATGATTATTAAATCCAATAAGATTCCTTGTTGGAAGATTGGTTGTTTTCATTGATGTCAACCCTAGTCATGGGTTTTGGACCGCAAGATTGATAAAGGTATTTGGACATGAAGAACAATACACATGCATATAGAACACCCATGAATGGATAGTATACATCATGTTGTTTTCGGTGGTATGTGGCATGTCACGTGGATCCTCATGGTTGAGGAGAAATGAATTTTTGAAGATGACAAAGTGAATTGAAGAAGGAAGTACATGTAGGCCCTGAAGATAATTAAAGAAAAGAATTACAAAATAAGAAAGTGTCAGGTCGGCCCTAATGTTAAAAGGAAGTGACATAAATGGTATAAATAAACATCATTATACATTCATTTGATACAAGTCCAATTTCAGAGGAAATAAAAAGTAAAGAAGGTCAAATTTAAAGGGAGGATGAAGTCTTTTGGTGATGTGCTCTAAGGTATGTTATTTTCAAGTCATCTTACCATTTTTTCTATAATGTTTTTTCTAGAATGATTCAGATGGTGAAATATCTATGGTATTGAGACGAAATATCAAGGTACCTCTGGTAAAAAATTCATCTCTTGATTCGCTATAATTATGGAGATACACTCTGTGGAAGTTAGGGTTTGTGACCAGTCCTGAAGCTAGTCAATAAACTGGTGTTCTAGGTAAAACAGTCATAACTTCTTCATCGAAAATCCAAATGAAGTGGGACAAATTTCATTGGAAATAGTACATACTTTAGTTTCTTGTGTGTGAGTTTTAGAATTGGATTTCAATTATTGAGCATGGGGCATTCTGTGCAAGTTCACTCTCCTGAATAGACCAGAATTGAATAAAGTCTACCATTCTTTCTATAACCTCTTTTTGGGGAGCATTCAAGTAGTGAAAATTGGAGTTTCAAAGAATACATTGAGTAATATTATCTATAGGACCAGAGTACTCCAATAATTGAATAATTGCATAAATTGAAGAAGTCTCAGGAAGCATTATTAGGTTCTATGTGATGATTGGTTGATGGTGATGATTTAATGTAAAGTTTTATTATCTCTCATATATTCTTGGGTAGAAGGAAGGGGCAAGTATGGAGAGTTCAAATCTCTCTTGATATTTGAGGATTGTATCTTCCTCTTGGAGGTTTATCCCTCCCTTTACATTTGGAAGCTGTAGCTACCTTTGGAAGTCATTACTTCCCTTGAACAAAAACTATTGATTATTTGTCATATATTGTGCATGGTGTATTGGTGTAACTCTTATACTATTGTTCATTTCTCATTGGATATAATTGAATGGTTTAAGTATAAGTTGAAAAAGGTTTTAAATTGTACTTGATATTGATTCACCCCCCTCTCAGTATCAACAATTGGTATCAGAGCGAGTTACCTTCAGTACAGTTTAACCATTGGAAGGAAGATCCTATGCAGAAATGGAAGACAACATTCCAAACGGGATTCCACCATTTGATAGAAGGAATTTTGAATACTAGAAAAAAGAATGGAAACTTACTTGAAAGCTCTTGGGGTAGATGTTTGGTTCTCAGTTGCTTCAGGATACAATGCTTTGAAGAAACCAAAGACTGCAACTCAGAAGGAAGCAAAAAGAAACAACAAACTGATAATAGATACCATCCTAGATGGATTGACAGATTCAGTGAAATCCAAGGTGGGATCATGTGCATCAGAAAAATATATTTGGGACAAGATACCAAACCTTTATGCAAGGGAAGAAGCAGCAGCAGAAGAAGAAGAAGTAGAAGAAGATTACAACATCTCAGATTTCAAAGAAGAAAATAGAGGTCAGTTCTTTTTCTTTAATTGTGAAGGAGTAGGACATGTTCAATTTGAATGTCCTCATCCAAGGATTGAAAGACATGACAATGAAGAAGAAGAAAATCATGAAGTAGAAATAATTCAACAAGAAGATAAGAATCTTAAAAAATTGAAGTATGTTGAGATTGAAAATAGCAAGCTCAAAGACACGCGTAGAAAACTAAGAAGTGAATTAGGTAGTTATGAAAAGATAGTTGTAAGCTTAAAGAAACAATTAGAAGACTTTAAAAAACTAAGAGAATAAACCATTTCCTTGAAAACTCTACTCGAAGAAGCAAGAAGAATAGAAGAAGTGAAGAAGGCCCAAATGATAAAGAAAGAAGAAGATTGTGAGAAACTTGAACAAGAAGTTGTCTCATTGAGGAAGATCTTAAGAAACTCTCAAGTGCCAAAAGAATTAACACATCTTGGATGCATGGGTGAAACTTCATACAAAGAAGATGAAAATACCAACAAGAAGGTTGAAGAAAGAGCTACACAGACAGTTGATGAGAAGTGGACCAGGATACCAAAAAGAAGGAATGATTACAAAAGAGATGAATATCCAAGAAGACCTCCTACCTTCAAGAATCAAAGAAGCTTCAATCAGTATGAAGGAAACTACAGAAGAGTATATCATGAACCCTGATGGACTACATCACAAAGAAGTTCACTTACTCCCAGGTATCAAAATTTCTTTCTTGGTCATTGTTATACTTGCAAAAATTTTGGACATAAGGCAATTAATTGCAGAATTAATGAAAGGAAAAAATATGCAAGAAACATGAATGGTGTAAATAGAATATATGGAAATAATCATGGATTTGTCAACAAAAGTTATAATTCATTTTACCCGTTGATGGACAAAAACATTGTATGCTACAAATGCAATTATCTTGGTCACAAAGCACGAGATTGCAGATATATGAATGAAGATGTCCCTATGCCAACCATAGTATGGAGAAGGAAAGAGATTTCAAGCAATGAAGATTGTTGAATAACATTGACCACTGAAGAATGTAAATAAGAAGATGAATGGTACATAGACAATGGATGTTCTTCACACATGACCAGGGATCAAGACAAATTCATCAGCTTGAAGAGAAAGGGTGGCAATGTTGCATTTGGAGATGACTCATCTGCCAACATACTTGGAGAATGTGTAGTAGAGCTTGGAAGAAAAAATGTAAAAGCAAAGAATATTCTATTGGTTGAAGACTTGAATCACAATCTACTCAGTGTTAGTAAAATGTGTGATGAAGGATACACTCTTACATTTGATTCCCGAAAATGTAAAATCAGAGAAAATAACTCAGGAAGATTGGTTCCAACCGCAACAAGAAGACCGGACAACATATAAATCCTAGACATGAAGAAGAGAGAGAAGACAGAAGCCACACAAAAGGATTCTAAGGAAAAAAATGTCTCAAAAACCAAAAATAAGGATGAAGTATTATTGAGTGCCACATGTTCAGGGGGAGCAACCCCAAAGAAGAGAGTTACATTTTTCCATTAAACTCAGGGGGAGAAGCCCTAACCTTTTCCATTGATGTCAAAGGGGGAGATAAATTGGGATCATGATGATAGGGGGAGCATGAGTGTTACCATCAATGATAAAGGGGGAGATTGTTGGAAGATTGGTTGTTGTCATTAATGTCAACCCTAGTCATGGGTTTTGGACTGCAAGATTGATAAAGGTATTTGAACATGAAGGACAATGCACATGCATATACAACACCCATGAATGGATAGTATACATCATTTTTTTTATGGTGGTATGTGGCACATCATGTGGATCCTCATGGTTGAGGAGAAATGAATTTTTGAAGATGACAAAGTGAATTGAAGAAGGAAGTACATGTAGGCCCTGAAGATAATTAAAGAAAATAATTACAAAATAAGAAAGTGTCAGGTCGGCCCTAATGTTAAAAGGAAGTGACATAAATGGTATAAATAAACATCATTATACATTCATTTGATACAAGTCAAATTTCAGAGGAAATAAGAAGTAAAGAAGGTCGGATTTCAAGGGAGGATGAAGTCTTTTCGTGATGTGTTCTAAGGTATGTTATTTTCAGGTCATCTTACCATTTTTGCTATAACTTTTTTTCTAGAACGATTCAGATGGTGAAATTTATATGGTATTGAGAATACATATCAAGGTACCTCTGGTAAAACGTTCAGCTCTTGATTCACTATAATTATGGAGATACACTCTGTGGAAGATAGGATTTGTGATCAGTCCTGAAGCTAGTCAATAAATAGGTGTTCCGAGTAAAAAAATCATAACTTCTTCATCGAGAATCCAAAGAAGTGGGAAAAATTTCATTGAAAAGAGTACAGACTTTAGTTTCATGTGTGCG
>ML791736.1:1221779-1242628 GCA_009831015.1 Picea engelmannii | reverse complement strand
AATGTAATGAGACATGAAGAGAATTATTGTATTTGGAGCGGTAGCTCAATAGGAGGATGCCCCCTCGAAGAGGCAAGTGAATAGGAGAGGATCCCTTCCATAATAGGATCCATTGTATGGTGTTGCCCTACCTCAAGGGTTTTTATGTAATAAAGTTGTGTTTTTCTATATTGTTCTTCTATATCTGTTGTGGTTCTTTTGTATTCAGTATTGGTTTCTTAACATTATGTTTATATGCTCATGATATATTGAATAGATGATACATTGTTGATATACTAATGATAATATTGAAGTTTATATATTGTGGTTAAAAGTTGCAAAAGTTCTCATACTGATTCACCCCCGCCCCTCTCAGTATTCCAACAATTGGTATTAGAGTGAGGTTCTTTAAGGAAATAGTTTAACCATTGGAAGGAAGATCATGGAGTACACTATGTTTGGAGTACCACAGTTTGATGGTCAGAATGGTCAGAGATATAAAATGTGGAGTATAAGGATGGAAGCATTTTTACATGCACAAGGATATGATGTTTGGAAATCAGTTGCTTCAGAATACACCGTTGTTGGACAGGAAGTTTTTGGATACAATTTTTGGAGAAAAATCATAAGGATAAATAAAGTGCATAGAAGAAAGTGCTTAGAAGGAAGGGTGCGGAAGAAAGGATGTAGAAAGGAAGGGTGCAAGAGGAAGGAAAGCGTGTAGGATGAATATAGCGCACATACAGAAGAATAAATCAAGAAAGCGAGAGGAGAAATCACGAAGGACGACAGTGCACCTTTCTAGAAATAGAAGAACAACAGAAAAGATGTATAAAGAGAGAAAAAGAAGAAGAAAGAAAACAACCAGTTAACTGAAGCTATCCATGCCATGCATTGTAATGGGTTATTTTGGGATAGATATAACAGGGATTTAAACCCTAGAGTTTGGGTATAAATATGTAATGGGTGGGGTAAAAAAAAGATATAGATATTATGGATAAGATAGAGTCTATAGAGGCTAAATATTATGTAAGAATCATGAATGTAATAAGTTGATAAGATGAATAAAGACAGAGTTGAGAGATAATCTTGCATTGTGTGTTCTTTACTTGTTTTTGTGTGTTTATGAATGATGTTGTTATATTTCATAGACTAGATTTAGTTTGTGGATTGATTATGGCACAAAATTCATGAATGATTGCAATAATATATGTAATAATCAAGCACATACATAAGCTAGAAGAAGGAATAATGACGCGGATATCCACCTCCCTTTCCCTTACTTCTGTATAATCCTAGTTCTTGCAGTCCCCATATATACCTCGGGTGAGACTTCATCTGCGCAAGAAAGTGATGTCAAAAGGGCCAGTGTCTTGTGGTTTTGTTGGTCATAGTTAACCAAAACATTAGGTCTTACAACCCATGTGGGGACCAATTTAAGCCAACAAATGGTTCTATTGTCGGGACTGGGACATTACGACCAAGGGGATGTTTTGGAGGCCGATTAAGAAGGAGATTGTTACACATGAAATTTTCACACATAGGTACCTCACCCTAAGTGTCATAAGTGTCATATAAGTGTCTCATACACCTTGACAGCATGGAATAACCTATGTCACAATCGCTAGTCAATGTGGAGGAGGGATATATTACATGAAGGCCAAAATACCAAGTGCAGATGAATGATTATTAGTATTCATGAAAAAAGAAATTAATTAAGTGTGAGAATCAAGTGCACATGAATTATTATTAATATGCATGAAAAATAAATTAATTAAGTGTGAGAATCCACCTCACATTTGGTTTCCTATTTTTTCGGGAAGGTGGAGGATCTCATGGATGGTTGAAATATTTCCTCCTTAAAATCCTTGAGAGATATTTCCTCCCTAAAATCCTTAAAGAGATATTTTCTTTCTAAATATCTTTCAGATCCCTTTTTAGTGGATCTGATGAGTGATCCTCTCCATGGTGGTTAAGCCTCTAAATCATATATAATGAGGGATTTCCATGGATATGGAAGAGACATATTGGAGTTATCAAACCTATGGTCTTGGGAGAAAGCTTTAGGATGTAAAACCTATGATTTTGGGATCTTTGTGCAAGGGTTGGACAAGGAGGACTTGGAGAGGTTGTTGCGACTTCATCTACGGTTTGTAAGTATATCTTTTGAGTTATCATTAATATATGCTTGGCCTATTCACTTCTAATCTATGTATATTTACATATTTTGTCTATTATAGATGGATTTGATTAGACTAATCTTATAGAGTAGAGTAGGAGTTCTTTGTCTCATTGTCCATTGCATTGCAGGTGTCAAACAGTGCTAAGGAGCTCAAAGATCAAGCTCAAGTTGGAGCAGCGAGGACAAACACCAGAATAAGGTGCATCAGACTTTATTCCTTATCCTTCTCTTTATGATTAGGTAATTAGATTCAAAGGGATATTAGTGTCCAATGTTAGCATCTTTCTATCTTGGTATAGGGGTCTAGAATCCAAGAGGAGATTCACCTATCCGCAGGGGGATTTTCCTACAACAGAAATCACGAACTAGTTGGAATGAAAAGAACGAGATTTCACGTGAAAAGAGAATAGGAACCCTCATATGAGTGACAAGCAGTGGATGCAAAGGCATGTGTTCACGGATATGCATGAAATTTTCTTTGGTGAATTTCCAAAAATTTTGACCGAGTGGCTAGAAAGGTTGGTAGAGAAGACAGGAAGGTTTAGTGTTGTAGAACCAAAGAATTAGACTCCTAAATTGGTAAGAAAGTTAAATTCAATAAGTAACCCAACTACTCGAGCAATTTATTTTTGATTAGATAGTGTACCAGGGGGTTATCTTACATAATTCACAATAGATTGCATTCAATCATACAGTGTCACAGAAAGAAATTTTTTCAAAGTCCCGTGCGGAAGGTTCTTGAAATCATTTAATACGTGGATAAAAATGTTATTATGTGAAAAACACGTGATGATAATGAATTTCGAAAGATAAAAGATATTTCCATACATAAGGGGAGTCAGAGGATGACAGGAGGATCGTCTAATAGAAGGAAGCAATGAACAAGGAAGGAAGGGATTGAGGATGTAAGAAGGCATCATACCAGAGGAAGAGTACTATTTTGGAGAGTTGCATGGAGGAAGAAGGTAGAAGAGGAAAAATACTAGGGCTAGGAGTGAAGAGCAACACAACAAGGTGAAAGAAAGCGAACCTTGTGCACTAGTCTGAATCATGGAGATACCATATGTAGGAGGAAAAGAAGAATGGTCCCAGTCCAATCCAGTAATAGAGGAGCCAGTAAGTCCTACTCAGATAGCATCTGGTGTTGAATCCATGACCCCATGTGTGTCACCACAATCAGAGATAATAGTTGAATATTTTTCAAAATCTATCATAGTTAGTCAAGGAGTATAGAGTAGTAGTGGTCAGAATAGCGGAAGTAGTGCTCAGAGTCAAAGTCATAATCAAAGTCCACCAACATCACCAAGAGGAGGGAATACACAAGCCAACATGGCAAGAGTAGATAATACTCTTAGACTTCTTGAATTCAAGGGAGTGGGGTCAGAGGATCTGAAGCTAGACTTGTTTGTGTATGAAATAGTTTGGGCCACTAAAAACATACAGGATGATACCGTAAAAATTGTGCAGTTAGAAACAACATTTAGAGGCCATGCACTGGTATGGTATATGAAGTTACAGATCATTCATCTATAGGACGGGCTAGGAATTTGGAAGAGATAAATAAAGTGCTATTAAAGGAGTTCAAAAATACAAATTCGGAATCGCAGTACATCACCGACCTAAAAGGGATCAAACAGGTACAAATAGAGTCTATATGGGATTTCGATCGGCACTTTAAGGATGTAATGGGGAGATTGAATTTCCAAATTCCAAATCAACAACATCAAGAGTGGTTTATTTTTCATATTTCTACCACACATCCAAAGGCCCCTGATTCAATGAAGGTTACGTTGCAACACTAGGCACTAGAGATTGCAATGAAACTAGAGGCATCTCTGGTAGAAGATACAGAAAGAATGGAACAGGTTCAGACGCTGTTGGATGCATTAAAAATTCAGTTGGACGAGCTTACAAAAGGAATCGATAAATGCTAATAATTGTGGTGTACCGAATGTTGGACAAAGGGCCATCATAAGGATGAATTCCCAACATTTGCACAGTATTTAGCAGTTGGAGTGTCGAATCCACTACCGAGGGGGATACTGTGAGATATTTAAGAAATGGGGACATCACCCCATGTGACAAGAGTATCAAAGTACACCAAAGAACTTGTTTTGAAAATTCTACAAGTCGATAGGGAATGAGGAGAAGGATTGTCGCACGTTTGACCTACTAAGGGAGTGCACATCGTATATGTGCAGAATCCAAGAAGAGAATATCAGCACAGAAGCAAGTGTTATGTAGTATAAAAATCAGAGAGGTTGTAATCAGGGGAAAAGAGGAAACTTTGTTAGAGGTTGGGGAATAGGAAATTTTGGTCAAGGAGGACACAAACTAATTATATGTTATAACTGTAATCAACCTGGACATTTGGCCCGCAATTTCCAGAATTCGTGTACAACGTGCACATACTACAGAGCACTGGATCACGTGATATAATATTGTCCCCAACTAGTTGCAAAATTACAGGCCAGAGGAAACCCAAATCAGACTCTGAATATGTACCTTATTAGCGACGTTTTTCCTTGCAAAGTCCTGGCTGAGCTTCGATCCTGAGCTCCCTAATAGGTCCTGTAAAAAAAACAAAGGTACAAAAGACTTCCTACTCTACTGAGATTAGCTCAAACATAGATCCATCTACTACAAACAAACTCATGTGGAACAAGCATAATTTTGAAAGAAACAGGCCAAGCATTGATTATTAATGAGAACAAGTAAAATTACTTACAATCCTTTGGATGAAGGTGCAACAGCTTCTTCCAGTTATCCTTTTCCAACCCATTTTCTCAAATAATCTCCACTGATTGCTTTGATGACATCTCATTCTTGATATCATAAGTTTGATGTAATTCTCAATCTCCATCTCCATCTCTTATCTCTTCTATTCATACCACTTACAGGATCATAAGTTTGGTATCAATCTCTAGTCTCTTCCCATGTACCTTTCACCATGAGAAGGCCTCCTTATATAACCTTGGAGAGGTCCAACCACTTGAGAGATATTTGGGATAAGTTGAGAATTCCTCTCCTTCATTTGAGGATCTTCCCTAAGATCATGCCTTGACCATCTATTCGAATCCAACTACCTTAAGGAATTGAGGCATTCTTCCCTTATTTGACTCAACAAACCCAAAATTTTCTCAGAAAAGGGTAGAGCACCCCCAAAAGGGTGCACAGGGCACTCAAAAACTCCCCCAAAGAGACTTAGGGAGTGCCAACACTCCCTGACAATTGGTAGGGGAGCGCTCCTCTCCAAAATTCATTTTTTAGTGGTTCTTTCAATGGCAAAAGGTTTGTACTCCATGTCAACTGATTTCTCTTCTTTAAAACTAGCCTTTGAGGTGTCTTAAGTGTCTTTGTGATGCCATTAGAGGCACGACATGGGAAAGATGGCAGTATGATGTTTGTGACACTTGCAACACTTGCAGTCAATATGTGACACTTGCAGACAAGATGCGACACTTACAACACTGGTAATGACGACACTTGTGACACTATCGAAGTGAGTAATTTTGAGGTGTAATAGATTGCCCCCCAAAGTATGAAGTTAGAAGACGATGATGACTGAAGTACTTTGTAGACTTTTTCGAGAAAGGTTATGGATGCAGAGAAACTAGAAAAAGTTGCACACAACCATCAAACAAATATTATGACATGTTTCAAACCCAAGGTAGGCATACCTATGCTTGAGTGATAAAGACTCTTTAGGTATGGCCGCCATAAAATACATTACGGATCCATAATTATATTGACAAAATGGTATAGCCACTACAAATACAATGTGGATCTATACTTCTATGACCTAAACTGATCGTAGCCACGAAGAATACACAGTGGATATACGAGATGACAAGACATAGCCACGACCAATACAAAGTGGATGTATGTAACAATATATGTGTCATAGTTCAAAAGAACTCCTTCGCAACCTGGGAAAAGTATACATATGAGTGAAAACTCAACCCAGGGTCTTTCTACCGATCCCAATATAGTACGAATCTAACCATGTGAATAGATGTCCTAATGTTGAACATGGCAGAAACCACTTGATTACCGGTCAATGATGTAAACCGTTAACAAGCGCGAGGGATTTCACCATTGATGTCAATGATTCCCAAGGTACTCTAGTACATCTCGACGAATGTGAATGAATGAGATGAATTCAAACATCATTTGAATCATTTGATCATGGGTCAATGATTTAAACCCACTATAGGACGTGAGGAGGCCTTCCATTGAGGCATGCAGGTCCCAATGTACTAATTGGTTTCTAAGTCTAGTTCCCGGATAATGTGTTGAAGTCGACAGGAATAGACTCGTGACTTTCGCCGGGTGACCCAAAGGAGTAAAAGAAACTTAGAGGATTAGCTCAGTGCAGAGGTTCAGCAGATTAAAATGTGTGCAAAGACAAAGTGTCATGTTCATGGGCGACTGTAAGAGCTATTGGTAGTGTTCTCAAAAAAATGCTCGGCTTGCTTCTTTCAATTTTTCCCCCATCCAGATAGATGAGTACCTCTTTTTAATTTAAAGAGCTCGAGGAGGGTAACACATGCTTGATATAACTCACCTTCGGTAAGTCCCTCTTCCTTTGTTTAATGAACTGGAAGAAGCAAGGGTTCGGTCCCATATGGGCCCTTCAATGTATGATTGTTTAATGAGTCCAGAGAAGGTAAACTCAGTGGTTTTTCATATTCAGAGAGTCTGAAAACAACTTAAAGACGACTCCAATGTTGTCCTTTTTCGTAATGTTAGTCTTGCGAGGCCAAAAAAAAGATAAATTATCACTCGAAAGATGCCCTTTCAAACATTTTAATGAGTGGGAAAGGAAGCAAGATCACTCGGCAATCTTTTCATGTTTAGAGAGTCTAAAAAGAGCTCAAAGACGACTCCAGGGGGTTCCTTTTTCGTTTATCCATGTAGGTCCAAAAAAGAGATAAAATTTTACACGGTTGCATTCTCATGGATTTACGAACACGAGAAAGAACAAAGACTAAGCTCGGTATGCCCCCAACTTGAAAGCTAGTGGCTTAACTCCAGAATGATCATCAAAGGCTGGAGACATGCCCTCCAAGCTTCAATTCATTCACCGACTTTGAGTTTGTCACCAATTTCTCTACTAGATGGAGAAAAAGGATAAGGGTGGATGAAATGAAGGTTCAAGAGAGGTGATTGTTTCATTTTTTAATGAGCTTGACATAGGAAAAAGAACTATGCTCAGGGCTCCGGGTTCAATCCCTAGATTTTTGGTGCATTTTTTAACGAGCTTGCTACAGAGAGGAAAACTATGCTCAAAGCTTCTGTTTCATTTTTTAATGAGCTTGCCACAGAGAGGAAAAAATATGCTCGTGACCTCTATTTTATTTTTTAATGAGCTTACTACAGAGAAGATAAATTGTGCTCGTGGACTCTCCTTGATCATGGCTTCCAAGAGAATAAAACTCTGGAAGGATACCATGTTAAGGGACAAAACTCAGTCATGGCTTCCAAGAGATCATCACTGGATGGAAGAAAATCACTTTGGAAGGAACACATGTTGAGGGTCTCATCAGGGGTAAGGTGATCAGGCTCCAATAGCCCTACCGAAGAGATCACCATGTCAACTACCAGATCCAAATCATTGGAAGTTGAGGGCATGGGAGACGATGGAAAATCAACATCAGGAGGGAACATAGATTTTATATCTCCCCAAATTTCTTCACGAGGGGGAGGAAAAGATGATCGATGATGGTTATCATCCCGAGTTATCTTTTCAATGCTCAACATTTCCATAATAGATTCATCCAAGGGAAAAATTGGGGAAATGTAGTCGATCGCAGAAGACAAGGAACGTAACCGTGATGGCATCGAGTAACTGTCGGGTGCCAATAGATGTTGGTCATCTGAAGAGGGAGAAGCGGATTGGATAGAAAAATATGAGGTTTTGGTTGAAATAAGTGGCAAGGTGTCACCTAGTGCATCGAATTCCAAAGGACTAGATACAATCCAAGGGTCAGATGATTCTGAAGATTGATAAGTCGCGGTCGAAATCATATCAACGGTGGCAATATGGTGTGCAGTCGGTGGAAGTGGTGTAGGGAAGGTACCCATAAGGATAGAATATTTCAATAATCCAACACCAACTCTTTCATACGTGATCTTGTGGTCTCCCAAGAAATGAATGTTGTTGGTAGCAGGAGCACGAGCATCAGTCCTACAGAAATCTAACTAATCAACAGTGACAATTTTTCCCTGATTGGGAAATTGTACACATCGAAAGACCAATGAGGCAATGATAGTCATAGCATAAAACCAACTTCTTCCAAGTAACAAGTTGTAATCAAGGGGAACATCGACCACCTTGACATCAACAATGATAGTTTTTCCACCCAATTGGATGGGAAGGGACTTTAAAATCTCATGGGGATGAAAACCTTGCCCATCGAAGGCACGTAACATCGTTGGGGATTTGTTAAGTGTCGGTGATTTGAAACCTTTCCAACATGCTAAATACATGACACACGATGAGGTTCCCTCATCCAGAATAGTTCAGTGGATTTGTTGATTGTGAACAACAACATCAACATGGAAAACAAGTTGGTGGGAGAGTCGAGACGTATAATTGTCTAGGTTAAACATGATATGGTTGGACGACTCAGGATCAAAAGCGCCAATAGTGGCCAAGAGCGTTCTATGTTGACTCGGGTAGTGTTGTGTAACTTCTAACACAGACATAGCACACGGTGCTTGATCCAAATCTTCAACAGTGTTGTAGTTTTGGGCGGAACGTGAACTAGGATTAAAGGTAGATTTGCGGATAGTTCTCTTAGGAGGGCGTAAGATAGATTCGAACGTAGGTTTCTCAATCTGGAGTGGTCCAGACGGAGAATTAACCGATGGAGGACTAACAGAGTATGGTGATGGATCCGGTAAAGTACCGATACTGTTAGTGACTTTTCCTTTGTCAAGGTTACCTGGTGTGTCGTATGTCTTAGAGAGAGTGGTCAAATTAATCCCATTAAACATATAAATATGTGCACTTGTCGAGGCCTCATCATGAGGATGGCTATAACTTCCCCCAAGAGAGGGGGTTTGAGCAACCATGGATTGTTACTGGGGAAAAGGCTGAGTAAGCACAGTGGGTTGTGAATTTTCCTGGAAATTTTTGGCCACAGTCTCGAGTGTAGCGATCGTCACCACAAATGATACACATGAATTTCAGTTTCAGTTGTGGTTGATTTTTAGTAGCAGGTGTTTGAGTTTGATATTTTGGTTGTTCATTGTTATTATTATTTTTTGTCTTATTCTTACCTATGGATTGTTGTGAAGGGCCATATTGAACTACATTCACCTTAGAGATCTGAGGTTGGGGGGAGGAATATGAGAGTGTGGTCGATTAGGAAGTAGATTGAGTTTTGACAGAAGCGATAACACCGTCCGCATGAGGTGAGGATGATGGCTTGGATGGATTGGTATTAGCTCGAGCAACATTCAGAAGAAAATCATACAAAGTACCAGATTGTGAATAAACCAAATCTAAGTACTGATCCCAAGCAATGGTTTCTTCTTCGGTGACCACGCCACCTGTAGCGACATCGCGAGCGATCAGGGGTAAATGTGATTTAGTAAACCACTCTGCCAATAATATGTCAGGAATGATTACTTTGATCATCCTTCATTGTCATCTCCACTCATGAATATGGTCAGAGATATGTACAAAGTCAGTTTGACGAAGGGAGGTCAAGAGTTCAGTACCCGTCTCGTAGCGAATAGGTAGTTGAAAGTGTGTGAGGAAAGACATGGAAAGGGAATTGAAATCATGGAAAGAACCATGTGGTAGCTCAATAAACCACTTTGCTACTGAGCCCATAAGTGTTCGTTGGAAAAGACGCAAACGTATAGAATCATTCATGAGGGATTTTGATGAAAACCACAAATGGAAATTCATCACATGGTTATTTGGATCTTCGCCAGATTTTTCATCAAATTTTGGAATATCAGAAGGAAGTTTAGTGGGAATAACTGGCCAAACTGATGAATGAAAAATAGGATCATTAGTTAACTGAGACAATTCTGGGCGATCCAGAGTTGCAAGGAAAGGTAGTTGTTAGTTAATTTGCGGATGATACTAGTGTGGCATAGGAACACCAGTAGGACCATAAACTGGGTTAGGTGGACTCGATGATGGCTGAGAAACATTTTTATAAACCAGTGGGTTCTGAGTATTATAAGTTGGGTAATTTGCTTTCCCAGGAAGAGGATGAACATTGTGCCCTTGAGGAGGGTAAGGAGTAGATCCTAGAGGCAAATACACATTAGATCCATGGGGAGGATAAGATTGTTGTCCTTGACGACTCCAAGTGGTGTTTGGGATGTCGCTTGCATAAGGTTGTCCATAAGATGGTCTGGAAGGATCAAGATTTGATACTCCTCCTTGTGGGTTATGATAAGAGTGCCCCCCAACATGGGTTTGGGTAAATGTGCCTCCATAAGATACTCCCCAATATTGTGAAGGGTTTCCAGTAGACGAAGGTTTCCCCCCTTCCAGTGATCGATTAACGACCGGGGTATGACTGGTAAAGGGAGGTTGCCCTCCAGGAAAAATGTTAAAAGGAGGGCTAGGCCTGCCATAGGATGATGGTATTCCAGGAGGGATAGGTCTTCTAGATGGTGGTTTCCCTCCAGTCGGTTTTATTTGGTTGGAAAGAGTCTACATTCTCGAGTGAAAACATGTCCCAGCAAGATAGTGTGGAACATGTGGAGCTATAGAGTGAAAGTTTGTAAAAGAGGGGGTAGGGATCGAAGTGCCTTGGGAATGAGTAGAGTTCATGAGTCTGGCATTAGGATATACTTGTGTTGACACAACAGTAGGGTTAATGACCTGATCGATGGGGTGATTCATCATTTGACCAGATGGCCCACTTTCAACAGGAGGGTCATGAGGATTAAAAGGTTGTCGAAAGGATTCAAAATGCTCATAGAGATCACGTCCTGATGAAGTCCTCCATACATAATGAGCAAGTGTGGGATTTGTATCTACTGCAGTAGTAGGACGAATAGGAGCCCTATACTCATCACCAAAGGTTGGCTCTGTGGATCCCATATATGTGTCGATAAAATCTTTCGCAGGTAACTGTGGGACCTCTTCATCTATGACATTCCCAAGGGAGTCTAAACGAAGCAAAAGTGGTTCGAGAGGGGTTACCGACACATATGTAGTGGGAGGAGTGGGATTCTCAACCGTAACCAAGGCACCTTCTGAATTGTCTAACGGAGGAGCAACAACACTCCCAGCGTCAGATTGATTTTCTACCTCTCCACGGTATTTTTCTTCTGGAGGGTTAGAAGGTAAGGGTTGGTAGCCTTACAGAGGCATCCCTTGCATCCTACGTGATCGGTGAATACCTTTATTGTCTACAGGCTCAATTTTGGAGAATAAAAGTACACGTTGAAAATATAGGGCCAACTAATGAAAAGAAACAACATACGCTAATAAATAATAGGAATCAAAACCAAGCACACAAGACTTCTCTCGATGATCGTACTAGTTGGTGATGAAATCCAACGTTGCGTGATCAAGTCAAGAAGGGGCTAGGATATGGTGGAATGGTTACAATGGTGTCCTGCTTAATGGTCTTTCACCTTGGTGCAAGCTTCCATGCAGTAATTGTGTATTTACCCTCTAAGGAGCCCGAGTGAGTTTGAGCAATGTTTGTCCCAAGTACAGTGAGACTTCCCTTCACTGTCACCTCGTGTAAGTACCTAAGGATTATTGCAACTAAGGACACCAACTCACAGTTAGCCCCTGGGCGGGTACAGTCAACAGTCTGATACGAATGTATGGGCAGGATAACAAGTCTGAAATCAAATCGAGAGGCTCCCACACATAAACATGGGTATACCTTCAAGTGACCCCTAATATATGATCCGACCACTACAAACAGTTGAACCACGAAGGTACAATCTCCATAACTCACTCGAATGTGACCTTGTGTGTAACCCCTGTGTGAGAGGGGGATCCCAGAAAGCCTATACGACAATTGGATTTGACTCTCCCTATCTCAGGATGCTAATGTTTGTTTTGAAAACTTTGGAGAGTTGTACTCACATCCTAATCCAAAGTGCTAATACTAGTCTAATGTTGGTGGAAGATCCTAAAAACAAACATGTTCTAGATCATTTTTAATTAACATTGATTTTATGGTTGTTCTTTACTCAAAGGATGTATGACAATGAAACTGATGGTATGATGACTCAATTCCAAAAATGCACAAGAATATGATAAGAAATCTTGTCTTTCGATGAATGGTTATTAAAGGAAAGAGAGAAAGTTGTTTTCACTATCAAACACTAAGATGTGATGTCCTCATACAATTGTTTCTTAATCAAATCCAATGAATTGCTAAAAAATTTAGAAATGCCTTCTAATATCCAAACCAATCACTAAAATATGTCCTTTTTTCTTATATGTGAATGATAATCAGATGTAAAACTTCTAAATGTGAATCATACTTCAGGATTAAACAATCAGAAGAAAACCTCACACAAAACAAAAAATACACTCTCGTCGTGAAATAGACAAGAAGAACAAAGATAACTTGAAAACAAGAACCAAAAAACCTCAAACAAAAGAGAAATGATGGAAAGTTGACCTTAAAGATCAAATGAAAAGGTTCACAGACCTTTGGATTTCCTCACAAAAGTTTTCACTCAGTGAGATAAAGGAGAAGAAAACAACGAGTTAACTCTAGGTCAGCAAAGACAAAGAGTGACTTCAAGGCAAGGAAATAAAATGTCAAATTCACAAACAAGAAGAGATCAATCCTTAGAAAACAAAGTATTGAAGGCCAATACCAAGATGGACTGAGAGTATGAGACCCAGAGAAAATGCCAAAACCAAGAAATAGCTTCAGAAGATGAAAAATATGGAGAATTTCTCACAAAAATGGGGTAGTGCTCTGGTATAAGGGAAACTAGAGAGTTCTAGTGCTCTATGTAAGGCTAAAGGGGAGTGCTAGCACTCTGACAACAACAGGGGGGAGCGCTCTGTCCAAAAACTCAGAAAAAATCCCAGCAATTCAAAAAATCAAGGAAATTTAGTCAATCAGGGTGATCATGATGACATAAAGAGGCAATCAAACAAATCTAAGAATCAAAATGACAATATGGAGAAGGTAAAATCAGTGGGAAAAGGGCCAAAACAAGATCTAGGAATGGAAACAAAAATCAGAGCTCCTCCCTAGTGGAGTCGCCAATTTCTGTAGTAAGTGAATCCCCCTGTGGACAAGTGGATTCCCTCTTGGTCTCTAGACTCCTAAGGCCAAGACATAAAAGTTCTTAACATGCACACTGACTTCCTTTTAGATCTAATCAATCTAATAAATGAAATATAATGAGAAAGATATGTACCTTATTAGCGACGTTTGTCCTTGCAAATTCTTGGCTGAGCTTCAATCCTGAGCTCCCTGATAGGTCTTGTACAACAAACAAAGGTACAAAAGACTTCCTACTCTACTAAGATTAGCTCAAACATAGATCCATTTACTGCAGACAAACTCATGTGGAACAAGAATAAGTTTGAAAGAAACAGGCCATTCATTGATTATTAATGAGAACAAGTAAAAGTACTTACAATCCTTTGGATGAAGGTGCAGCATCTTCTTCTAGTTCTCCTTGTCCAACCCCTTTGCTAAATAATCTCCACTGATTGCTTTGATGAAATCTCATTCATGAGATCATAAGTTTTATGTAATTCTCAATCTCCATCTCCATCTCTTATCTCTTTTGTTCATACCACTTACAGGATCATAAGTTTGGTATCAATATCTAGTCTATTCCCATGTACCTTTGACCATGAGAAGGCCTCCTTATATAACCTTGGAGATGTCCAACCACTTGAGATATCTTTGGGATAAGTTGAGGATTTCTCTCCTTCAGTTGAGGATCTTCCCTAAGATCATGCCTTGACCATCTATTAGAATCCAACTACCTTCCGGAATTGAGGGATTCTTCCCTTATTTGCCTCAACAAACCAAAAATTTGCTTAGAAAAGGGTAGCGCTCCCCCAAAAGGGTACACTGGGTGCTCAAAGACTCCCCCAAAGAGGCTCAAGGGGTTCCAACACTCCCTGACAGTTGGTAGGGGAGCGCTCCTCTCCAAAATTCATTTTTTAGTGGTTCTTTCAATGGCAAAAGGTTTGTACTCCCTGTCAATTGATTTCTCTTCTTCCAAACTAGCCTTTGAGGTGTCTTAAGTGTCTTTCTGATGTCGTTAGAGGAATGACATGGGAAATATGGAAGTATGATGTTTGTGACACTTGCAACACTTGTAGTCAAGATGCGACACTTGCAGTCAAGATGCGACACTTACAACACTGGTAATGACGACACTTCGACATTATCGAAGTGAGTAATTTTGAGGTGTAACATAGATGCAGGTATCATTGAACTCATCGAAGATTCTAAGTGGATCATCATAATGGTGGTGGAGGACAAGAATACAAGAGGAATTAGGATCTGTGTGGATCTAAGGAAGATAAATGACACATGCTTACATGACCCATTTCCAACACCATTCAAAGATGAAGTACTGGACAACGTAGGAGGTCAAGAAACATATTTGTTTATAGATGGATTCTTTGGGTACCATTAGATAAGAATTGTGCAAGAAGATAGACACAAAACCAATTGTGATGGAGTGGAGTAGTTATCAGTACACGGTGATGCCATTTGGATTGAAGAATTCCCCTGCGGTGTTTTCTAGAGTAGTAGTAGCAACATTCAAGGAGTTCATTCATAAATTTTTGGAAGTTTACTCTGATGGTTGGACAGTATTCAATCTACTACAATATCATATTGAAGTTATTTGTCTCATGTTAGATCGAGGCAAGTAGTGTCATATCTCACTGAACTTAAAGAAGTGTATATTTTGTGCATTGTTTGGAATTCTACTAGGACATGTAGTATGAAAACAAGGACTCTTGGTTGATCCAGTCAAAATCACAGTAATTTTGGAATTGGAGCCTCTGACATCAGTAAAAAAGCTAAGTGAATCTCTGGGTCATAAATTTTATTACAGTAAGTTTATCAAAGGATATGCACAGATCACAACACCCATGGAAACGTTACTAAAGAAGGAATCCAAGTTTCAATGGAATGAGAACTACCAGAAGGGGATGGACACTTTCAAGAAGAAAATGGTGACCGCACCCATTTTGATCTTTCTGGAGTGGAACAAAGAGTTCTATGTACATGTAGAGGCATTATCCATAGCACTGGGTGCAGTGTTTTCACAACCAAGAGAGGGGGAAATCGATCATCCAATTGTGTCTGCAATTAGGAAATTGTCTACATCTAAAAAAAAATTATATCACTATAGAATGAGAAGGATTGGAAATGGTCTATGCACTATAGAAGTTCAAGCACTACTTATTGGGGTCCCACTTCAATATGTATACAAACCATTATTCCCTAAAGTACTTAGTCAACAAGCCTGAATTAGGAGGAATAATATGCAAATGGTTGTTACGATTTCAGGAATATGACTTTGAGGTCATAGTAAAACCAAGGAAGTTGAATGTAGGACCTGATCATCTCTCGTGCATATTGACGGGAGACGATGCAAGTAAATTAGATGATAATTTCTTCGATGCACAATTATTTGCAGTCGGAATGGTGGATGATTACTTTGCGGACATTGTGGAATTTCTAAGTACAGGTATGGCCTCTGCCGAGATGACAGTGGTGTATAAGAAATAATTGGTGGTGAAAGTAGAAAATTATCAGTTGATTGCGAGGAACTTGTACAAGTTAGAAGAAAACGGAATATTGAGGTGTTGTATACTGTTACATGAAAGTTACATGATATTAGAGGAAGCACACGATGGAATTGTTGTAGGGAAATACGCAGGCAAAGAAATGACACGAAACATTTTATGTGCAGGGCTTTGGTGGCCTACACTGCACAAATATGAGAAGGAGTACTACCAAGCCTACGACGTATGTCAAAGAGTGGGAAAACCATCTAGGAGAGATGAAATTTTTTTAAATCCACAAGTTACATTGCAAGCATTTGATAAGTGGGTCATTGACTTTGTAGGTCCGATCAACCCACAAGCAAGGAGATCATGGGCAAGATACATCGTCACTACGACAGAGTATTTGACTGAGTGAGAAAAAGAAGCACCAGTTATTGATTGTACTACAAAGACATTTATGTAGTTTCTATTTGAGAACGTAGTCACAAGGTTTGGATATCCACACATATTACTTAGTGATCAAGGTACACACTTTCTGAATAGAACAATTGCAATACTAACTAAGGAATTTCATATTCATCATCAAAAGAGTACACCATATCACCCTCACGCCAATGGAATAGTGGAATATTTTAATAAGATATTGGAAATTCTTCGACAAAGATCTGCAACATAGGGAGAGATGATTGGAACAAGTCCATGCAGTGCTATGGGCTTACATAACTACAATTAATAAGTTGATAGGGAAGACATCATTCTGGTTGGTATATTGACATGAATCAGTGATGCCAATGGAGTCCATTCTACCTAGACTGGGAATTGAAGCAATCACTGAGATCTCTGATATTGTCTCAATAGAGGAGATATCGACGCAGTTAGTTCAACTTGAGGAGGACCAGTTTATTGTAGGG
This sequence comes from Picea engelmannii, assembly GCA_009831015.1. Lineage (NCBI taxonomy): Eukaryota > Viridiplantae > Streptophyta > Pinopsida > Pinales > Pinaceae > Picea > Picea engelmannii. Next base: position 1,225,824 of record ML791736.1, on the reverse strand, counting down.
TTCCATCAGCAGGTGTAGAAAGACAGAGAGAAGGTCGGGCATGATCGCCACATCAAACCAAAGAGATTTCAGGTTGGTGGTTTGGTGTTACTCTATGACAACAAGTATTTGTAGAATCTAGGGAAGTTTCGCATGCACTGGTTAGGTCCCTATGTGATTTAGCAGATACCCAACATAGGTGTTGCACGGTTGGAAACCTTGGATGGACAAATCCTGAAAGGAATGGTGAACAGTCGATAGTCTGTGCAGTAATCGGGGTTGCAGTAGAACCCTTATATTATAGTAAGTGTACCGTAGTATCAAGAAAAGCAAGAAAAACTAAATAAAAAGTAGAAAAGGGAAAGAAAATAAATAAAAAGTAGCAATAGGAAATAGAAAAAGAGTGTTGAAATATCAAGGTATCGGAACTTGCGCAGTAGAGTTGATCATCACACACGACGATAACACTACGCCAAGTTTGAAGATAAGATACATACGTGCATGATTATGAAGTGTACATCTGGAAGCATGAAGCACTACTTCATAGGTTGGAAACAATAAGAACATTAAGAGTAGTCAAGCACGGAAATGACAATTAGGTAGTCGGTGTGATAGGTCATAAAAGCGTCGTATAAGTCTTGAACGAAAGAAGTCATCAAAAATCATGACAGATCGATGGTACAAGGGAAAAATCACACAAAGGGTTTTGTAATTAAGATGCAATTATGGAAAAAATAACTAACTTCAGTGGTGAATTGGACAATTTAGTTAAGGCGGGAAGGGATAGGTACAACCAGCACAAAAGCACAAAAACATTAGAAGCTCATTAAGTAAATCATTTTTTCATACCAAGGTGAGAACATTAGAGTGAACCAAAGCGAATTAGAGGCCAACACCAAGCTACAACCACCATAGAACACACATGATGCCAATTAAGGTACTTGTCACTCTAAACAAATGGGGAAGGGTCCACCAATAGTACCACCGGACCCCTCTGGGATCAGTAGTGAAGGAGATATGCTTGGAAAGACTGTTGACCTTAAGTTTATGGACCATGAATTTATCGATGAGAAACTAGTTCTAAAGTTGTCCAAGAAAAATACTCATGCGCTAAGAACATATCAGATGTAGGGATTCGCATCATTTCCAACGTAAATGTGCACGCATGTTTAAACAGAGTCAGTAACAGGGTTGGGAAAGTAAATGAGAAGGAAATGGATCAGGATCCCACAGAAAGTGAAGTTTCCCAGAAATTGGCTTCGTATACGATGCCCACACTGAACCTGAAGGATTCCCCAAGGGACATAAGCACAAAGGAGGTTGGTATCGGACTAAAGAACCCTCAGTGGAATATCGACAGAGAAGATGATTACAGGAAGAGGAGGCTTAACAGAACTATTTTTCCCAATAGAAACGATGTTGTTTCCATGGGCAACATGAATCCTAATGTTGTCGTCCAAACTCATGCCACAATTAGGCAGGAAGAGGCATTCAAGATGGAAAAGGATGAACCTCTAAGGATTATTGCAAAGAAGCATAAGAAACATGAGGAGAAGTCCAGGAAATCATTCGGGAGCATGTCATAGAAAACCCAAGCAACAGTCCAAAAATAAAAAAAAGGGTATATAGAGAAATTTTGGTAGTCAGCGCAACTAAGGCTACCATGCAACAGTTCATTATAGAGTGGAAGAAAAGGAAAGAGGCCTGAGTGGCTTGGGATGATCCATAGGTGAATCTTGGGGTCTTGTTGGACAGGCAATTTTTGGATACAATTTTGGGACAAAAATCCTAAGGATAAAGAAAGTGTGCAAAAGAAAGTGCGCAGAAGGAAGGTCACCAAAAGGAAGGGCGGAGAAGGAAGTAAATCACATAGGATGAAGATTGTGCACATACAGAAGAATAAAGCAAGCGAGCAATAGGAGAAATCACGAAGGATGACAATGCACCTTTCCAGAAATAGAAGAACAATAGAAAAGTTGTATAAAGAGAGAAAAGCATAAGAAAGAAAAAATCCAACTAACTGAAGTTGGTCATGCCATGCATTGTAATGGGTTATTTTGGGATATATAGAATACAGATTTAAGCCCTAGATTTTGGGTATAAATATGTAACGGGTGGGATAAGAAAAAGATATAGATATTATGGATCAGCTAGAGTCTATAGAGTCTAGATATTATGCAAAAATCATGAATGCAATAAGTTGATAAGATGAATAAAGACAGAGTTGAGAGTTAATCGTGCATCATGTGTTCTTTACTTGTTTATGTGCATTTATGAATGATGTTTTTATATTTTGTAGACTAGACTTAGTTTATGGATTGATTATGGCATAATATTCATGAATGACTGTGATAATACTTGTAAGAATCGAGCACATACATAATATAGAAGAAGTAATAATGACGTGGATATCCACCTCCCTTTCCCTTACTTCTGCAAAAGCCGAGTTCTCCAGTAACCATAGATACCTCGAGTGAGACTTCATCGGCATAAGCAGGTGATGTCGAAAGGACTAGTGTCTTGTGGGTTTTTTGGTCATAGTTAACCATAAACTTGGGTCTTACAACTCGTTCACAGACCAATTTAAGCCAACAACCTCTACAAAGAAACCAAAGACTGTATCCAAGAAGGAATTGAAAAGAAACAAAAAAATAGCAATGGATTTTATCTGGGAAGGATTATGTGATTCAATGAAAGAAAAAGTGGGAAAATTTTTATCAGCTAAAGAAGTTTAGGATAAGCTACATAATCTCTAGTTTGAGGAGTCTCCCATCACAAATATAGAGAATGATAAAGAAGATGCAAGAATAGAACAATAAGAAAGATTCTCATCATGTCAGACAGATTGAGAAGAAGAAGATTGTGAAGAAGGTATGGTATACCTTGAAGCAAAATTAATCATGGCTTTAGAAAAATTGACGAAAGAAAGGAAGAAAAACAAGTCTCTTGAGGAACAATTAGTCAAGAAGAATTCCCAAGAAAGTTCCAAAGAATCCCAATAGGTCATAGTGAATCTAAAAGCTCAACAGGAAGAATCCAGAAGGATTGAAGAAACATACAAAAATCAGATGGAAAAGCAATGTTTGGAAGCCAAAATAGTATCACAAAGAAAGGAAGCAGAGAAGAGAGAGAATATTTTGACAGATCATCTCAAGGAAAGATCTGAGGATTTAAACCAGCTTGAAGCATAATTGAGTCAACAAGAAAAAAGGCTTGAAGAAAAAAATCATCTCCTTGAAAATTCAACTTGAAGAAGCAAAGAGAACAGAAGAAGTCAGGAAGACTCAGATGATGAAGAAAGAAGAAGAGATTGAGAAGCTTGAAAAAGTTTTCACATTGAAAGTTAAAATCGTCAAGCACAGCAAGAACATTGAAGTAAGAGAAACACCCACATCATTAGTAAATAAAGTTGAAGAGAAGCACTCGAGGTTTCTAGAAAGGAAGAATGAAGACAAGGGTAAGAGTTATGCAGAAGTACTCAAACAAAGGAATCACAGTCAACAAGAATCAAAGAAAAATGAGTATAATAGAGATACATATTCAAGAAGACCTTCCACATTAAAGCAACAAAGAAGATTCAATCATGAGGAAGGAATCCATAGAAGAGAAGATCATGATAAACCAAGGAAGGAATTCAAAAGGACTACACCACAAAGAAGATCATTCACTCCCACGTATGTAAATTTATTTTATATTGTTTTATTTGTACTAAATTTGGACAGAAGGTTGTATATTGCAAAGTATATGGAAGAAATGTTCAAAGAAGAAATACCTATGTGGCTCCCCACAACATTTAATGTTAAAAATTCAACAATTATGGTAACATAGCTCAAAATTGTAGAAGCCTGATAAATCCCACCATGAAAGAAAACATCGATGTCAGATACACGAAGGTTTGGAGAAGAAAAGAAAGACAAGAAGAACAAGTGTTAAGCCCTAATATTGGCTCATTACCACTTAATTGGGGCATATTAGATTAGTAATGTTATTTTATTTATGTCGGCTTTAGGCCATTAGTTGTAATTTAGATTAGTAATGTTATTTTATTTATGTCGGCTTTAGGCCA
>ML791736.1:1204564-1215681 GCA_009831015.1 Picea engelmannii | reverse complement strand
AGAGAAACATGTGAAGAGAAAGAACAGAATAATAAATACAAGGGGAGTATCCCCAAAGTGATATATTATTTCCATTGATGTCAAAGGGGGAGAGAAACATTTAGAAAAAGCATTGATGAGGAGCGATGGTCATAGGGGGAGCATGAGTATTTGAGTATGAGTGTTTCCATCAATGTTGGTGTTGCCATCAATGCCAAAGGGGTATATTCTTAGACAATTGGTTTGGAAAGTTGGTTTTCATTGATGTTAACCCTTAGAGTGTTCGAGACACCCCAGAGTTGTGATCAATATTGATGGTGATTTAGTTGTCATTGATGTCAACAAATGTGATGGGCGCATTTTATGAAGTTTACATGGAGCCCGGAAGGTGTGGTTATGGAACCCAAAGTTGATCAAGGAATAAGGGAATGAAGGACAATGTAATTGTAGGTAACATACACATAGATTGATGGTGCATGCTTGAGGAAAGTCTTTGGTATATTGTTGATGCATTGGCACATGATTGAGGCACATATTAGGTGCATGGTTGAGGCATATACATGGTATATAATATTAGTTGTTTGGTACTTTGTTGAGGAACTTCATTGATGATATCTTATGGTACATGGTGTATGGAATGATTGAGACATATCATGAGTGATATGGTATATGATTGAGGCAGATGGTTTGAGGAGCATCTTGGATATTGGGCACATTGTTTGAGATACATTTTTGGTATATTTATGAGGCATTCCTTGGTGACATTGATGCATGGTGAGATACATATTTGATGTATGATATGGTGTTGGCACATATTATGGCACATGTTTTGGTTGATGCATGATTTGGTATAGGTTTGGTACATGGTATGGTACATGTTTTGGTACATGATTGATGCATGATTTGGTACAGGTTTGGTCCATGATATGGTACAAGTTTGGTACATGGTTGAGACACATATCTTGTGATGGTATGTTGGTGATCTTGGTACATGCTTGGTAGAGACATGTGTTGGTGATGTTGAGCATTTGGTTGAGAGCTGTTCTTGGTGATCATGGATCTGGTTATAGTTGGTTGATGTGACAGTGATAGGTTGGTTTATGTATCAGTATTAGTGGAAGTTACAGGTTGATCAGTAGTAGTGACCATGATTCTACACTTATATTTCGGGGTGGCAAGATGGGGAAGGGAAAGGGGGTCATATATTCCTTCCTGTTGATGCCAGAGAACTCAGGGAATTGGAGATTCCTTCATGTTGGAGCCTAAGAATAAGGGGCTTGTAATCTCCTTCTAGTTCGAGCCAGAGAATTCAAGGAGTTGTAGCTTCCTTTAGGTTGGAGCATGTAAATAAGGGGTCATTGCCTCCTTCCAGTTGCAACTGGAGAATCGGGAATTTAGTGCTTCCAATGAATGTATTATTTGATATATATAAAAGCATTTTTTGGTTTTCTCCCATTTTGGTTTCAAAGTAAATTCTTTTGTACTGTGTATTTGATGTGTTGTTGTTGATGTGATGCTACTTATGTTTATATGCTCATGACATATTGAATAGATGATACATTGATGATATATTGCTAATAAGATTGAAACTTATATATTGTGGTTAAAAGTGGTAAAAGTGCTCATACTTATTCAACCCTCTTAGTATTCCAACATGTGTGTGTGTGTGTGTGTGTGTGTGTGTGTGTGTGTGTGTCCATTGGATGTAGCTTGGGTGGTTGGAAGGAATGGTTTTTATCCTCCCCACCCAGGTTCAATTCCTTGTAAATGAAATGTGATGCCCTTAATGGGTCTATAAGATACTCTTGTTTTTAGTATGTTTCACATGTTGTTGAGCAATCAATATCCTCCCAATCCTAGCCTCCCCATGTTCTCTTGCAGATTTATGGGGTTTTTCCATGGATGTAGTGAGCTACTGGCCTTTGGTGCCATGAACCACATATACATACATACATACATACATATATATATATATATATATATATATATATATATATATATATATATATATATATATATATGAACAAAAAATATTGTATTCCAAAAAGAGAATATACATGAGTATAGTCCCCGGGACTCTTCAAAACAAGTGAACACAAACTATGCATTTGCCAACATCCAACATAGATTTTAACATGCTTATCCCATTTGAACCAAAAATATATATCCACAAATTTTCGCTACAAATACACTACTTTACATGTTATTATGAAACAAAAAAGTATTCATATCCAGTAGTCTATGAAAAGCATGCAACCAAAATCATTCACAATCATAATAAACATAGGTTTTGCTTCATATACAACATTTTTCACATTCCTCGTGTCAAAAATATCCTTAGTAATCCATACACAACAATACGCTCAACGAGTCCATTGAGTGGTTTCCATACATAAGAGAGATAGGATCAAAGAATAAACAAAGATTATATAATTCTAAGTTAGAAGTGAAATTCCATGATTTCAAGCTCCTGGTCTGCTTTTTTATTAAGATCATAATAGATATGAGTGAATGACTTCCAATCAAAATCCTAAATAATCCTATGAGTTTGAGACAACAAATGTTGTAAGAACGTAATATCCACCTTTAATTTACCATTTTCCCAATTTCTTACTACCTGTGAATCTCCCAACACTTGAAGGCATTTGATTCTAGGTGAATTAGCAATGAATATGAGAGAGTAAAGAGATGAAAATTCTACTTTCGTATTTGAACCTGGGCTAGGGGAATATCAGATATAGAAAAAATGGTGAGAATTTCATACAGATCTATACCAACTCTACATCTTGGAGGATGTCCCTTACTGGTTCCATCTAAAAATTCCCAAGGAGTCTCGTGGTCCAGAGGTGGAATGACAGGCACTCTAACTTTCTTCCACATGGATTCACATTTAAATTCCTTGGTGTTTTTGTCAATAAGGCCTCCAACAACCTCTTCTAGGATGCATTTTTCCTGAAAAATGTTCATATTTTGAGCCCACCAAATGTAGTATACAAAGAGACAAGGAAGGGAATCAAAACAAGCCACCGTTGAATACTTTAACCAGTCTAGCACACACAGATCTAGACTATTACAATTCCACAATACTCGAGAATTGAAACTTGTAATGTCCCCCACCTCTTAGAGAGGCAATGAGGAGACTCAGTGGCCTAGGCATCCCCACTAGGTCATAGTCTCACACTGAAGGGGGGAAAAGTCAAGAAGTTAAAAGTTATATTTTTAAGTTGACTTAAGAAAGGAAAAGGATAAAGGAGTAAAAGATAACTCAACAGAAGAATAGAAGATTAACCCTGGGAGTTAACCTAACTCAACAGAGAGTTAGAAGGAAAAGTATAAGTAAGAGGCTAGGGTGCACCTATTACTCATTCTGGTTTTGGATTAGCATTTTCTATTGCTCTTGAGCATTCAGTTTGGTTGTTTTGTTGTACAGACCCTTGTGAGCAACTCAGTGGTGAAATATCCACTCACCTTGTTCCACAGCTTGGTCTCGGGGATGAAAGACTCCTCCACACCATTCTAGTCTCAGGGCCAGTTTATCGAGGGAGGTTCGATCCGGCTTATCCTGAGGGCCTAGGGCCATTCCGACAATTGGGTTTTATTTGCAGGGGCAGGACCATCAGTTTGAGGGATTTTCTAGAGGTTTATCATCATTCTATATTTGTCTGCAGATTGGGACGTCGTGGAGCCATAGGGGACATCCTGTGATTCAGTAAAACTCAGATCTAGGGAGATCTGCTTGAGATCTGAGCCCGAAACTTCTCCCACAATATTCTCATAGCCTAATCTATATTCTTGGAGAGTTTCAGAGCATTTGGAGGCCTCCTTCATCAGGGCCGAACCAGCTAGGGTTTCAGTCATCCAGTGGGGCACACCATTCAGTGGAGAATTCATATCTATGGGGTTTGAGAGTGGATTTGGGAATTTGGACATCTGGGTTTTCCTTACAGTTGCCCGATCTATCATTTGGCATATTTCTCAAGATGATTGGACACTTTTTGTAGTAGGGAAGAATTATTCAGGGCTTCAGCATTCTAGCAGGACGTGGCACTTTCCAACTTGGAGGTTGAGCATTAGTGAGGCTCAGATCTGCTTGATTTAGTCTTCATTGTATATCCAACCTTTGGAGGCTTATTTTGTATTGTCGGGAGCATTTTGTAGCAGCTCATATCTATTGCTTGTACGGCCATTTGAGGTTTATGCCAGATCGGCCATCTATTGTATTGATCTTTCATTGCTCATAATAAAAAGGTCAGATCTTTGCTTGTGCTTCTACATCTTGAATATATTGTGATCTCCATGTATTGATGAATCTTGTATGCACTTAATAACTCAATAAATTAGTAGTAGTTAGTGATTCCAAGAAATAATTTGGCTTGGGATCATTACAAAATTGTTGGCCAAAATATTTCATACTTGGATTGAAAAGGGGTGAGAGACAAAAAGGTGAAAGACCGATTCAACATCTAGTTTACATAGGGCACACCTACTGGGACCTGTCCAACCATGTTTTAGCAAATTGTCGCATGATAGGAGCTTGTTTTTTATAGAAATCCAGAAAACAATTTCATCCTCCAGTGGGTCATGGATCTTCCAGATGCAATCCCACCATCAAGGAGTGGTTTTAGATGCTAAGGACTCCATATGTGCTTCATAACCTAATTGATTAGTAAACTCCCCCCATAATATCATTCTTGGACCATGCCAGGGATTCATGTTCTGCTTCATCAATCTTAATGTGGTTAGAGCATAGCTTTTTTACAAAACTATGCCATTCCTTTTCCTTCTCGCATATTAATCCTATATCACTTTCAAATTTCCAATGGCTACAACCTAGACGATCATGATCTAGGACTCTATCATCCCATAAAGAGTATATATCTTGGTTCGAAAGGATCAAGCGCAAATCTTCTGAGAGCCTAAAATATTCATCCTCTTTGACCCATCGATCCTCCCCTACTCATAATTTATTTCCATTTTCAACCCTCCATATAGTCTAGTTTCTCACTAAAGGGAAGGATTCCACTAGAGCCTTCAAAATAATGGAGCAATTCTTGGTCGATTTTCTAGGAGCACGAAACTAGTCCTCAACTAAGAGGGGGCCTAAGTATTTAAACTTCATTACCCTACCCCAAAACAAATTGTGGGTAAGACTCCAAAGACATTTTCCTACCAGAGCCTAGCTGAAAAGATAGCGATTTTTTATCCCCCAGCCCCCCAATTTCTTTGGCTTGGCTAGCACTGACTGTTTTACAAGTGGGACACCGTCATGAGCACAGCTACCTCACCATAATAATTGGAAGCCTTTCTTGTGAATTTTTAACAAAATTCCTTTGGGAATTTTAGCAATGAAGGTCAGATAAACAAGGATGCTTTGTGAAATTGATTTGAGAAGAATCAAACTTCCCCCCTCTAGAAAACCACATGTTGACCCATAGTGAAACCCAATCTTCAATCTTCTTGTAGAGCCACAACCAATATTCAAATCCATTGGTATTTGGCTTTAAAATAAAGCCCAAGTATTTGAAGCCTTCGTTCATATTCTTTCTAGGGAAAGGAAACACATAGTCTATAAGGGGAGTCATATCCTCATGGGGAATGAATAGTGAACACGAGACTTTGTCCAATTGATTTTCATTTTAGTTGTTCAAAAAATGAGGTCCAAAATGTGCCTGAGACCTTGAAATTTTGGATTCAAACCTGCACCAAACAAGAGGACGTCATCAATGAAGAGAATATGAGAGAGTACTTCAGTAAGAGAAACCTTGAGGCCTTTTATCTCTCTCTGGATCCTTGCATGATGCATTAATTTAATGAAAAATTTCTCAATCAGGAGAAGATGAAAAGGGTAAAGGGGACATCCCTTTCTGATCCCCCTCGAGGCCCCAAAAAAATTATACGGGGAGCCATTTATCAAGACCACAAAAGAAGTAGATTGGACACATCCCAGGATCCAGTTGATAGAAGAGAGATTTATACCTGATTGGACTAAAACCAACCTTAGGAAAGTCCAACTCACTTTTTCACATGCTTTGGACAAGTCCAATTTGAGCAAGACACAAGGGATCTTAGAAGTTTGTATAGAGTGCAAGGCTTCTTGTGCAAGGACTATCGCATCATGAATTTGCCTCTTAAAAATGAAGTTGAATTGTTCCTTAGAGATGATTTCACTAAGGATAGGTTTTAGCCTATTTGCTAGGATTTTATAAATCAATTTGTATATTATGTTTTACAACAAGAGATAGGACGAAAGTCCTCAAAGGATACTGCTTCTTCTTTCTTGGGGATAAGTGCTAAGAAAGTGGAGTTCAACACTCCCATAACTTTCCCACTCCTCTTAGATTCACATACAACCTTTGGGAGATCCTCTTTCATGAGATCAAAAAAAAAAATATAAAATTCAACTAATAAATTGTCTAGGCCAATGCTTTTACCATGCTTCATGGAAAATAAGGTCGCTTCAATATTGACTTTCGAGACTTCTGCATCCAAGGAGGCATTCAAATCCTCATTGATATCCTTTGGAAAAAACCTGAGAACACCAAGCATTTCCCAGATGGGACAACCTATCAAATCTCTGAATAAGGCATTGAAGTGGGTCATGGTTGCCTCTGACTTTTCCTCAAAATATTGATCCCAACCCTATATTGACTAGAGATATCCCAAATCAAGTTAAGGTTTTTATGGAAGTTGGCATATTTGTGAAATAATTTGGTATTGTTTTCCCCCTCTGCAACCAGACCGCGTGACTTTTTAACCTCCAAGTAGCTTCTTCCTTATCTAGTATATCTTGTCTAAGGGATATCAAAGTCTTCAAGAGGCTTCCTCATCATAAAATATGTTGGAGCTGTCAGAAATGAATAAGGAATCAAGTGTCAGCTCCACCTCCTTAAGCACTACTTGGGAGTGCTTATTAAATTTCAACACCCACTCTTTCGTCACCTTTTTTACATCCATAATATTCGCATGGAATTGTTGCATGTAAGATGCTCCACCTTCATCATGGAGATGGGTCCAAGCATAAAGGATTATATTTCTATAGTCTTCCTCATGTAACAAAACGTGGTTATATTTAAAGGGTGTTGATGGTTTACAATCAATAGGATCCAACGTCAAGAGAATGGGAAGGTGATTGGATCTTCCACCATTTCCAATCCATATTTGACACACCATGACCCACCTAGTAGAGATTCATAGATCATTAATCTGTCTAATATTTTAGAGACTATTTTCTCCCCTTTCCTACCATTCATTACGTCGGCATTATATTAGGCAACTCGAGATCAATTAGATGATTAACTTCCAGGAGGTGAGAGAAGAAACCTTCTAGGGGGTCCTTCTGAGGATTCACACCTCATACTTTATTGAAGGACAAGGTGAAGTTGAGGTATCCCCCCTAGTATGATGTTATCTCTTGAGAGGATTCCTGAGGAGGACACCTCTTCACATAAGGGATTCTTATCAACATATGGGTCGTAGAGATTGATAAACTAAAAAGAAGAGCCTGGGTCATGAGCTTCTAGTTCCAGCATTATTTCATAATTTAGAATCAAGGAAGAGAGGATTTTGAGTTTAGGACTCCATGTTGTCACTAGACCCCCAGAGTGGCCATCTAAGTCCAGATAGAAGAAGGACCATTCCTTCAACCAAAGAGAAAGATTTTTGACAACCTTAGAGCCTTCACACATGGTTTCTTGAAGAAAAATTACATCAGGGTTGCAAGACTTAAATAGTAATTTGAGGGCTACCAGTTTGGAGGCACCCCTAACCACATGAGCATTAAATGATAAACAAGTCATGGCTTCACCTTTGAGCGAGAATTCCCTACTCTAAGGGCCCAAATAATAGTTGTTTGTTTTCCACTTTGAATATCCTTCTTGGATTGAAGTTGTGCCATAGAAAGATTCGACTTAAGTCCTATTTGGGATCCATCCACCTTGTCTAAATAAATACCTCCACCGATAGTGTCGTCCTCTTTGGGTTCTTGGTGTGAGCATAGGAGATAACCAAAAAATTAGGAAGGGATTAAATGACTATTGGGTCTTGAAATTTCAGAGTCTTCCATTTTACTCAAAGATACCTCCCCAGGAGCAACGTTTGTAACGTTTTTAGAGGGAAAAGAGGGGTGGGATTGTAGTATGAAAAACATCCTCATGCAACGTCCCAAACACCATCATACTATTTGTTGGCTCAAGGAATGGGTGGGGAGAAAAGGACCAGGTCGGAGAGGGTGGGGCAAAGACAAATAAGAACCAAGAGAAATAGGAATAATATCCTTAGTTGAAACTTCTAGAACTGAAGGAAGGGAAGGAGAGAATAGACACTTACCCAAAGAAGATGCATATGAAATGGTAACAGTTTTGATCCCTTGAGCATGACCACCTTGTCGGAGGGACTAGTCTGCAAAGGGACCTCCTCGAGATGCATGTTCTCTTTTCCCAAAAGGAGGAAATGGCATCGGGTTTCCAAATTTTTTTGGGTGGCATCCTATGCTTGGATTGAGATGGAAATTTATCCAAACTGTGCCCAACCCGATGGTAGCCATATCATCTAAATGGAAGTCACTAGTAGTCAATATTTTGCATCTACAAATGACTTTCCAGAACCAGCTCAATTTCTTCTCGTAGGCCCTCTTTCAGATCGACCTCTACCTAAAACCAAGCCCATTGATCCAGGTGGATATTGATGGCCACCCACCTATTCCAACTGGCTCATCTTGTTCATTTTTAGTTCAGCACATTCTTCTGTACTTATTTATAATTATGGGTTCCACACTTTTGGGTTTTTCTGAAGACCTACGCATCTTCCAGGTGGATACTGGTGGTCTCTCACCTAATCCAACTGGCTTATTTTGTATGTTTTCATGTCAACACATATTTTTCTACTTCCAGGGCCATTTTGGTGGCCTATACAGTGTTGTTTTTTCTCACCACAATCAATCTATAGACTAAGATATATTTTGATGGTGTAATGTGTAGCTCTCTGAAATACCTTTCCAATCGGCTATCACGCACCTAAAACAGAGGTCGTATGCAAAAGTTACGACCCCGGGAAGTTGAGGTACCAACTTACCCATAAGGGCCCACATGACTTTTGGCATTTTACCTCCTAGGGTTAGGTTTTTCGATGTCTAAGGTTTTGGCATTCATGAGTAATATCAAAAAGGCCTCTAGAGCCTCATCGTAATCATTATGCTCAGACGGATTCTCCTAGCAACCACATCTCTTCTCAGAGATAGCTACCACCATTCGAGCAAGTGTTTTAGTTCTACAGTTTTACAGTTTCATCCTATTTCATTTATTGAATAGAATATATTGTTCACTAGATATCTGCGTTATTCTTCATATCTTTGTGTTTATTGTATTCATTATGTTAATCAATTCATTCTACTCCTAAATCTAAATCAGTGGTCTCAGAGTGGTCTGCTCTTCATTATTTTTCTTCATGAATGTCCCTGACAAGATCTGGGTACAAGAAGTTGGGACTCGAACAAATCGAGTTGTTCCAAGATCGGTTGTGCCGAGCCCAAAAAAAACCCTTGGGGGATGAAAAGAAATATGATAGAGCAGGAAATCCTATTAAAATGTTGCTTGAGGAAGCCCTCATGCGACAAAGGAATGAAATGATGGACAAATTTGTGCACATCCTTCGACGCCTGCCCACAAGAGAAGCATCTTCATAAACCGACCATGCAACCCCCTTCATGGTACAGGTAAATTTTGATATTCCATTATTTGAAGGACTGATAGATGTGGATGTTGTAGATAAATGGTTGAATCTACTCGAAGGATATTTTTCAGTCCACAATTTTTTCGATAGGGAAAATATTACTTTTGCAGTCCTCAAGGCCATCCCCCATGTTAAGGACTGGTGGGATACTTACTCTAAACAAAGGGTTGTAGAGGAATTTGAAATATTTTTGGTGTCCCCTACATGGGATTCCTTCCACGATGCCATTAAATAACAGTACTACCCTGTTGGAAGCTGTTAGCGATCAAAAATGCACTGGCAATTTTTAAAGAACGATGCCTAATATTGTAGGGAACATTTGACTAGAGTCCCGGGCTCCAATTGCAGATCTTAGGATTTGTAGATGTCGATCAACTATTTAAGCATGCAAAATGGACTCTCCATGACTGAGAAATTTGATTTTGAAAAAATCTGTGCTTTCACCAGCTAACCCGTCTTGAATTTTGCTAGTTAGCTGGTGAAAGCTCCGCCTTTCACCAGCTAAGGAGCGGATTTTCGGGTAAATTAGTTGGTGAAAGCCTGTAATGACCAAAATACTCGAAATTTCTCCCAAATCAGAAATTATCGAGCCAGAAAGAGATGAAACCTCTTGGAATAGATAGGTGGTGAATTATCAAGTCAGATTTAAATGCTAATTTTGTGAGATAAGGTCAGAGAGAGGTTGTCCAAACACATTTGGCCTCATTTTAAAAGGTATAATTTCAGGATTTTTGGCACACATCATCAAATTCGAATTCCACTTTCAGAAGAATAGATCGAAGAGTCTTGGAAGGCTAGGCTACACTTCATCAACTTTCAACCAATGTTTGAAGACCAAAAGATAGAGATTGACCTCATCTTGAGGATCTCTTCCTAGTTTTTTGTAAATCTAGTTTACTTTCTGTTTTTAGAAAATTAGATCCATTGTTTTAGGATCTAAAGACTTTGATGTAAAGATATAAAGATATAGACTTGATACAGATAGGGAGGTTCAAACTGGGATACATTTTTGTGTTACTGTATAGACTCTTATGATATAATAAAATTGCAGTCCCCTTTCGTTTTCAATATCAGAAATATCCATGTTTCCATTTATGTACTTCATTTCAGTTTATCTTAGCTTATGAAGATTGTTATCTCTTTATTGAGCTCATAGATTTGAAGTGAAGTATTTTCTTTCTATCTTGTACTAAGCCCTACACCCAACTGTATTTGGCAATCAAGATTAGTGTTCTTCATCCCCTCCTTTCAAATTACTTGATCTGATTATTGTTTCCTGAAAGCACTGTTTTTTTATAAGTATGATGAGGTGTCTATTGCATTGATCATTAAAGACCCCATTGTTCCAAGCATACCTACACATTATTTTAAGTTACCAAGCATCCTTAGCCTACAAACCTAAGGAGTTTCTT